>RJWM01013971.1:0-51866 GCA_004363535.1 Dasyprocta punctata | reverse complement strand
TTTACAAACTTGCACCCACCCACACATACTTTAATTTTGTGGTGTCAGCTAACCTTGAAATCTCTCCACATTTTCTGGTACCTGAACTCAGAATGTTAATGGTTAATTATCCTTCCAAGCCTTAAAGTCTTTTGCTCTCAAAGTCTGGTCCTTAGATCAGTAGCATTGGTGTCACATAGCTGCTATAACTGTAAACTATCAGGTTACATCCTTGAACTCCTGAATCAGATATTGTGGGGGTTTGTTCTGACCACCTGTGTCTTTAGTAAGTTCCAAAACAAAGTCTTATACTTTTTAAAGTTTGAGAAATACTGCTTTAAAGAATGTGGCTTCTAAACATCTACTCTGGATCGAACTTTAGAAGAGGGCTTTTTAATCAAATAAAGTCAAAGTATTGCCTATCCAGAAGAAGAAGAAGAAGAAGAAGAAGAAGAGGAGGAGGAGGAGGAGGAGGAGGAGGAGGAGGAGGAGGAGGAAGAGGAAGAGGAAGAGGAAGAGGAAGAAGAGGAAGAGGAAGAGGAAGAGCAAGGGGAGGAAGAAGAAGAAGAAGAGGAGGAGGAGGAGGAGGTGGAGGAGGAGGAGGAGGAGGAGGCGGCGGCAGCGGCAGCAGCAGCAGCTGATTAAGCCAGTGGAAACCGTGACACATGATTTTGAAGATCTAATTGGAAGCACTGACAGAAAAACATGTGAAAAGGGATTTTCATATCGTGAAGAGGGGATCGTCCACTATGGAATATGGCCAATACAGAAAAATGCAAAGAAAGTCAAGATGAAAAAACCTGGGCCATTTTGCCCACTTCCTTGTGCTCAGTGCAAGTCATGGACTAACACATGACTATACCTGTTGCTTCCTCTACTTAGAGTGTCCTTCCAGCTTCTTTAGCTTCTTTGGGTAGAATGGATCAAGTCCTATTCTCATTCATGTACCAGCTTCTTCTGTACTCAACATAGCCTTATAACTTCCATCATTATTAGTTACTCTTACACACATTTCCTTCAAGCAGTCAAAAAGAACTTCCCTCGAGGTAGGAGAAAGTGCCTTTTATTTTCTCACTTTATCCCTAATAATTGGCATCACAGTAAATGCTTGAATAAGTTTGTTGAAAAGATAAATTTCATAAACACCCCAGTAATTACTGCAAATATCAAATGAGAATAAGAAAATAGGTTCACTACTATATAAGACCCTAAACAAATATAAGGTATATTTATAATTATTAGTCTCTTCTCTTGTCTCATCTTTTTTATAAATGCATCATCACAAGAAATTAATTACTAGTATATAAAATGGAGAAAATCTATATACACATGACAAATTGATTACAAAAATGAACCATCAATCCATAGCTCCCTTTGTATGAAAGCACCACATAAATTCAAAGCAAAATGATTATTATGATAAGAATATAAAGGAGGGTTTGAGGTAATCAGACTATGCATTATATAATATAGATACTTGACTTAATCTGAATAATTAACTATGAGAATAACACGAAGGAGCAATTATGATGCTACATGTAAGGTGAAGAGTGTGTGTAAAGATCCTGAGGTACTATGGGAAGAAATGGCTGGAGAGGTGAGCAGAGGTTGTACAACACATTAGGTTATGTTAGCGTTTGGCATTTATTCTTAGAGCAAAGAAAAATCATAAAAAGTTGTTAAGCAGAAGAATGATATGAGTAGACTACTGTTTTGAAATATCATACTGGACCTTGTAGCTTTTACACAGTTAGCTCAGTCATCACTCTGATATTTTCTTTTTATAGTTCTGAATTATTGGCCTTAATATGCAGTAAATATTCACAATCTTTAAAATGTTACACTTATTTTATCTCACCAAAACTTTTCTTGTGATATGAAATTTGATAAATATAGATTCCTCAAAAAGTTAGGATTGGAGGTTCCATTTTACCCAGCTATTCCCCTTCTGGGTATCTTCTAAAAGAATTAAAAACATCCTACCACAGCGATATATGCGCATCTACGTTTATAGCTGCCCAGTTCATAACAGTTAGATCTTGGAAACAACCTAAATGCCCCTCAACTGAGGAATGGACAGAAAAGATGTGGTATTTCTGTATAATGGAATACTATTCATCTATAAAGGACGATAAATTAGACATTTTCATTCTAAAATGGATGAGCATTGAAAATATACTTCTCAGTGAACTTAATAAGTCACACATATGTAACCATCACATTGGTGCATTTGTGTGACAAACTGAAAGAAAATCTATGTATATAAAAATTAGTTAAGATAGTTAAAGGGGAAGAATTTTGAGTGAAAAATGGTTTTCACAGGGTCATCTTCAGATTTCATATTTAATGTGAAACGTTTATTTTAAAATAATACAGTAATCATAACAAAACAAGATAGTCATATAGCTGGTTTCTCTTGATCCATTGAGGCAGAAGTTTTGTGCTAATAATTTTCTGGACAATGTTTCATGTCTATGTCTTATACCCTAAACAACTGCTGTGAATATAACAACATGCAATGTGCCGATTATTGTTATTCTCCTATTGGTTGGTTGTGAAATTGTTTTACTTTAATTTCTTACTTTTCTTCTGTTTAAAACAATTTTAAAAAACAAATTTGATAAATACCTTTAGGTCTGAGAGAAATTCCTGTCACCTATTTCACTGTAAAAGATAAAGTTTGAATTTAATGGGTTCTAATAACCAACATTTAAGGTAGTGCCTAATAAAAGATTAAATTTGCATGCAGACAAGTTAATATACATATATGATGCTTGCATACATTATTAGACCTATTTACTGGTTTTATAGTTTTAAAATTAATGTAAATTTAGACTAAAGTCAAATTAACACTTAAAATTATTTTTAAATGACAATTTCAAATCTTACGCACACACAAAACACTGCAGAAGTGGGTATTCTTATTCAATCTTGAAATTAGTAACCATAAAACATGGGTGCTTCCAGCCATTTCTATTACTTGACATCCAATTAAAGCAATGTTGCAATAAAAAGAAACATAGAAATCCCTAAGGAAATTTGAGAAATTGTATAGAAAATCTTATGGTACAATCGATAAAACACATTAACTATATAAGCCCTCATTTTATTCTAGACAAATGAATACTTGGTTAACATTTTTCCAGATTTTACACATAATACTAACTTTATTTTCTTCTTTTTAAAAAAATGGTTTTGTTTAATTTTAATGTTTGCAGATGTTTGACACTATGCTACCTAAATCACAAATCTGACACTCCCACATAATATTCATGTTTCTCCACTGCCACTGTAGCAATACATGATTGCTATTGTCAGCTACAATTACCACCCACTGCAGAAGTTGCTTAAACTGATTAGTAAGAGAACATGTTTCAGCAGCTCTAAGACAGTACAAAATATATATGTAAAATGATATTTAGTTTGTATTCTACCATAAGTGGAGAAAATAGCAAAAGCTAAAGAGAACCACGAAATAACTTAAAAGATCTGAATGATCATTGTCACAGGGTAGTAGAATGGAACCTCCAAGGAAGCTTTCATATCTAAAGGCCCTGTGGAAGACAGCAACTGGTGTGAAGAAAGCTTGGGAGGCCCACATAAATTGTACAGTGCCTTAGGCTATAACAGAGAAATTTCCAGCAATAGCCACTACTCTACTTTCTGCCAGCATGACCCAGGTAAAGGGTTCCCCGACTCAGCGCTATTGAAATTTCTTCATCATGAGCAATTGTTTGGTGGAATGTAGGCTGTTAGCAGAATTCTTGGTCTCTATGGACCAAACTCTGCTTCCCAAGCTTTGTCAACCAATAACAATGAAAGCAAAGTTACCCCGGGTTGAGAGCTGCTAACCTATACTTCACTTGTTTAAAGCAAAGTTACATCTTTGATTCTCATTTTCCTTCTAACATTAATATCTCACAGAATTATCACAAATGCACTGATGCCACCATTTGCTAGCAAATAACAGACGAAGTGAAAGAGTGAATAATATGTCCAGTAGGCTCTGATCCACCAGCTTTGAGCCTTCCATCCCACCCCCAAAATTGCTTATCTAATACAAATAATACTAATAACAGAATCAACTGGATGAATAACAGCTATTGTTATAAGAAATTTTTAAAACAGTTATAATGCATCAGGTCTTGTTTCTAAACAAATTATACACGTTTAAATTTTTATTAATATCCTGAGATAGATAATAGTACCTAATTTTGATATAAGCAGTATTATATAAATTGATAGACAGCAGCATTTTTAAAAAGTTAAAGAACACTCATCTGAAGAACATATCCAAAGTTTTGACATCTCCTTCAAGACCTGGTTGTCACTTCCCTCTCTGAATCAGTCATCTGCCTTCCAGAATAAGTAAGCTTTACTTTAGTCCCTCATGTAAACAAGCCAGTGTGTAGCAATCTACACATGCAATTCCTGTTCTGGCAGATTTAGACCCTGAATTCCCCACTTTCAGATGTGTCTGTTGGTTCCCTGGCTTGGATGTGGATCTACTAGGCATGCTTCATCTAAACCCATGTCACTAGGTATTCCCTTGGGAGAGCCACTGCATTTGGTATTTGTTGTAAGTTCTGAAATATTTCTTCCACTTGTTTTTGTTTCCGCTGCAGGAAAAACAAAACAAAGCACTTTTTAGCCCACTGTTATTTTTCCAGTGCCTAGAACAATGCTGGGCTCAAAGTTGTCACTGCATGTATGTTACTAACTGACCAAGCAAATGAGTAAAAAATGAATAAATATTCCTTCAGCCATTTAACTCAGTAGTGGTAATACAGGAATAATCACTCATTTTCTCCTTTAAAACCAACATTTAAAACTCCTGGACCTATTAGATCACATCTGCCTGAAAAGTGTCTAGCCCGATGGTTTCATGCGAGCCCTCCCCAGCTACAAGCTATGCATGAAAGTAATGGAAGATATACAACTACCACATGATCTGAACTCAGAAAGCATAAAATATAAAACTATTACTTGTGATTCCATAGAACACATACCTAAAGAGAGGAAGTCAACTATTAAATTGAAAAATCAAAATTGGATAATTTTAATAAGAATCACAACAACAATAACCCCTGTTTTAAATCCTGTACTAGACTGTAGGGTTTAAAATGCTGAACCTCATCCCATGTGACTGTTCACAAAAGGAGTTCCACCATGTGTAAAAAATCTCATGGTGATGCAGTCTACACCTCCCAATGTATTTCATTACATGGCAAATGGTTATAGTTAAGACTTTTCCAGCCAGGCTTCAGATTTCATTAAACTTCATCAGATGACCTCCTCAAACCCTATACCCAGGCAGTGACACAATAGTCCTCAAATGAGTGAACAGATATGTTTACAATACCGAAAATGCTTCACAAAATATGTTTAATTGTGCAAAGGTTAACAGCTGTTTGCTTAGTGTGCTGTGTAGAGGATGAAATATTCAAGACAGAAATAATATATAATCTACTGGAAAAGGACATTAAGGACAGCTACTATGTAAACATCCACATTGAAGCTGGATGCCAAATGTCAACACTCCAAATATATGAGTAACTTTATTTTCTTATCTTTCCTACTGCTGGGGTTTTGTAATTAGTCCACTGGGCAATGGCAGTATTACAAAAAGGCTATTAATCTAAATTCATGATTTAATTCTACACTGAAAAACTTTTAGCTGGTGGCTAAAGCTTAAATCCTGGAACCTAACTTAAAAACAAATGAACAAATAATTGAAAACAAAATTAAACAAAGATCACCTGACAACCATTCTTTAAAAAAAAAAAAACACAAACTATCTCCAACATAGTAGTTTCCTTAACCTTTCACCTTGAAAAATGCAGAGTAATAAATAATATGGTGGGAGTGAGATGACCATAATTCTTTCAGATTAACGTTCAGTGATGACTTGCATCTTTGTAATTGGATTATATATTATACTACATAAAGCTATGGGCACTGGTCTCTCAAATTGCTTCTATTGCTTACTACTGCTTAAATCTCTTTTGAGAGCAAAATTGTATATCATTTTTATGCTTAAGTATATATTTATGTGCATAGTGACAAAAATGTTTGATGAAAAAATACTGTTTAAAAATTAATTTTCCTTAGCCAACACCCTACTACCTATGAATGGGAGGGAAGGTTCCACATCGTCTGTTAATTTATCTTTGGCTAGTGTCACTTCTTTCCCACTGTCACAGGAACTCTGTCAGAAACAAAAAATTAACATGTTAAAATATGTGCAAAGAGGACATGGTAGATTGTAGCAGAATGAGGTCCTAATTTTGTTGATGACTTCCTGCATGACCATCACAGAGTCAGGCTCTTTAAAAACACTATCCCATGTAAGCATTCTGAAAGTCTCATGAGATAAAAATCAGCATTATCTCTATTTTATTTTCTTAATTACTTCATAAATAAAAGTAACATGTCCATGATACTTACTGAGGTACTGGAAAAATCAAAATTTAAATCATGCCTATTTCAAAGCCTATCTTCTTATAGTGTATTACCTTGAATCATATAATTGATGAATATTTGTTAAATATCTATCACTTATATGAGGTGCTCTGCTGAAATATCCAAGCTCTACAAAGTTTACAGTTATATAGAAGATATTTATAAGCACATAACTACAATTGATTTAAAAAGGTACTTCAGAGTAAATAATAATACAGACAAAGTAAGGAAATGTATTATCAAATTACTTGACATCCTTTGTTACATTAACCTACAATTTGTTACCATTTTTAAAAGCAGAGGAAAAAAATAGATGTTCTATGATGGTCTCACTCAGATGCTGTTGACATTAGAATTACTAGAACTATCAGGAAACAGTGCTTATAATGTGGAAAACCCTTCACTCTTACCTCAAATCTTTGCCAGTAACTGTTTTTGCTAAAAGCTTCCTCATATTGCACAGATGCACACTTCTGTGTAACCTGCTGAACAATTCTACTGGCAACTCTTCATACTGCATTTTAAAATACATTCTCTCTTGTGGCATAGTGAGGTCCATCCTGTTTTTTATTTATTTAATTTTATATTTTGCGGTAACAGAAATTGAACTTGCAAGGTAGGTGCTGCGCCTCCACAGTATATTCCCACTGCTTGGTCGATCACATTTAACAGCTAAGTAGTCTTTTATTTACAGAGGTACCAGGTTTGATATAATACTATGAACTGATGAACACTTAAATTGTTTCCTATATCTGCCATTAAAAACACTATGCTGAGGATCCTCTGAGAATGTGTATGTTCATGGGCAAAAATATGAATTTCCTTCTGTATATTGGCAAACTCATTACAATAAGATCAATAGATCAAATATTGACCTATAAATAACTAAATGTGTATGCTGCTAAGTAGAATTCCTAGTATATCTATGTAAATAACAAAATGATAATATGGATGAATGTTTTAATTCAGCTTAGATGTACTCTAAATTGATAATATTCCACAGATGGGCCATCAAAGTTTAGTCCAATGTGCATAAAAATACTTTTAAGTTACATTAAAGCTATTGTTTTTAAAATGGATTGGGAATATAAAATTTTTCTGTTAAGTTTTGATTTCTTTTAATCTGAGATATAAGATAGAAGTCACCTACTGTCACTTGGCCTAAATTACGGCCTACAATTTTATACACTCATGAGCTTTACTTATTTATTTATTTATTTTTAATAAATTCATTAATTTATTTATTTTGGTACCAGGGATCAAACTCACAACCTCACACCTGCCAGACAGGAGCTTACACCACTGAGATAAATCCCCCACCTTATTTTTTGAGACAGGGTCTCACTATGCAGTTCAGGCTGGCCTTGAACTCACTTTGTAGCCCAGGTTGGTCTGGAACTCACAAGGATCCTCCTGCCTCAGCCTCCTGAGTGCTGGGAGTAAAGGCTTGCACCACCATGCCTGGCTTCACGTGCTTTATTTTATTTTCTAAATTTTTCTGGAAATGTGTATTTTCTGTTTAGATAACTTTTTAAAAAAATAAGTGATATAAAATGATAGTTAACAATAACTGAGTGTTCACTGGATATTAGGCATTGATATAAAATATCATAGGTATTGAGTCATTGAATCCTTACAACAACTCCAAGGAGGAGTTTCATGAGGTGGAATTTGGATTCCAGGAAGAAGAAAGGCAGAGTGTGTGCTCCTAGTCAGAATACTAGAGGTCTCTTAAGGAAAAACCATGCTCAAATCAAGGAATTGAGCTAAAAATAATTAAAATGTTGTAATTCTTTTTCTTGAGAAGTTCACGCAAGTAGAGATTCTCCTGCAGTCTGAATGATGTCTTCTGGCATTTACCAAACATAATCGCAAACTTCAAAAGAACAACTAATTCTCAATTTAAACAAAAGATATAATCTCTATATTTTCCTCTTTTTAAATTAATCTACTTATCTAGGTAGACTGTCTTGTCCTTGGGAAGCCAAAACCACAAATAGACTTCTTAAAATCAAAAAGAAAGAACACAGTTTAGCTCATCTGAAGTTTCCTGGGAAGAAACAGTATCTTTTTGTTGAGACTGACAGAAAATTCCAAACATCTGAAAGCTATATTCTTAATCACTAGGATTCTTTAATTGTATAGTGATCCATTTTTAAAAAGTCAATATTTTAATGTAAACATATGATGTTTCACCAGAGTTTTAGATTCTTTTTGTGTCAGATCATTAGTTGAGTTGATTTCAGATAACACTGATGAGTCCAAAGACTAAGTAGAGCTCCACTTATAACAGAAGCTTTCCGTGTTTCACACAAAAGATAAACACATTCTTCCGATTTGTGAGAGTACCAGATGCAGAAACCATAAATTACTCACTGTAGAAACCATCTTTAGGGAAGAGGATGCTAGCAAAGATTTTAAACATTGCCTTCATTTATTGAAAATTAATAACCATATTGGATTTTACTGGCTATTTAGCATGTGCCAGGCACGGTCCTAGAATCTTTGCAGGTATCATTTCATTTACTTTCAAACTAATACGAGGAAGTTTGTCATATTATCTAGAATGAAGGACACTGGGGTGAAACAGTGTTAAGTTGCTTGTCTATGCTGACACAAATGGTGACAAAGTCAGAATGACAATTAATAACTCAACATTTCTAATAAGACTAATTAATGTAACTGAGAAAGAGAGATGTAATGGTTAGTAAGTGTATATACTCTCCCTAGTAAATCCACAAAGGAGAATAGTCACATATTTGTGTTCCTTAAATTTATCCTAATTTAGAACATTTTAAATTCTGTTCGACAGTTAGCCTCATATAGAATTTTGGGAACAAAGAGGTAATTTCAAAAACAAAAGATTTTTATCTTCCCGGTACTAAGCATACTCTTTAACCTTTAACTGAAGCCACTGTATCTTTGATGCCCCTTTTCTAATAAAATGACTCTTCATTCCTCTATAATTTCCACCTCACTTCTTCTTACCTTCTCAAGAACATTTTATTTTGATGTCCTTTTTTCTCTTCATATTTAATCTCTTCCTTTAGAGTATATATTCACCACTGTTTTAAAATTATTGGAAGTCACATAATATAAAGTTAACCATTTTACATAAATGTTTGGGATTTAGTGCCTTCCCAATGCTGCACAACCAGTATTTCTAGGTAGCTCCAAAACATTTTCTTCAACTTGAAAGAAAATCATGTAATCAGTTATTCCCCATTCCCCCATTCTAGAGTTTCTGGCCAGCACTAATTTGTGTCCTATGTCTATGGATTTATCTATGTGAATATATCAGATAGAAGGAGTGATACAATGTGACACATTTTTTATGTGCTTTCTTTTCCTTAGCATAAGGTTTTAGAAATTTGTTCAAGCTGTTGGGTGTATCAGAATTTAATTTTTTCATGTGGCAGAAAATTTTACATTGTATCTATGAACTAGCATATGTTTTTCTATTCATTCCCTGATAAATATTTGGGCAGTTTCCATTTCTGGCAATTAATAAATAATGCAGTTATGAATGTATATGTGCAGGCATTTATTTGACTATCAGTTTTCAGTTCTTTCGGGCACATACTACAGACTGAAATTGTTGGATGCTATGGCCTGGATATTTGTGCCTTGTTCCTCCCTAAACTCAAATGATGAAACTTAAATCCCAAGGCCACTGTGTTAACAGATGAGGCCTTTGGGAAGCAACAAGTCATGAGAGCAAGGCACTCTTGAATGGGATACAATAAACTTGTTCTTCCCTTCAGCGATCTGAGGACACGGAAGGCATCACGTAGGGACAGATGGACTAGACATTGAATCTCCTAGAGCCTTAATTTTAATCATCCAGCTCCCAGAACTGTAAGAAAGAAAAATTCTGTTCTTAACAACTTTGCTTATAATATTTTGTATAGCATTCCAAATGGACTAGCCTACTGGTTTTCTTAAATGTTTTTAAATACATAGTGTAGACACATTACCTAAGTGCTTTCAACTACAACCAACTTCTAAGAACTGTCTATGCTTTCTCCATCTATTTATTCACTCTGCACTTTTTCCTTAATGCATCTCATTTAGGCTTCCACTGATATTGTGGACCAAACGTATCTTGCTTGAGTCAGTAGGAATTTGTAGCTTTTTTCGCTTAGTGTTTCAGGTCTCTTCTGGATGCCTCAAGAGTATTCAGCACTGCTGATCAGTTCCTTCTTCCAGAAACACTGTATCCCATTGGATGTGACATTTTCATGATCTCGTTTTTTTTTTCTTCTAAATCTGCCTGTCTGTTCCGTATCCTCTGTAATAGTTGCCTCCTCAATTCAAACTTCAGATGTTGGCTTGTCTTAGGGCAGTTCGGGGGAAGTGTTCCGTTTCTTTTTATCCAGTCTCTCTAACTGATTTGAACATCTCCAGTAGCTGTAAAGACACTCCAGGAAGCTTCTCTCATGCATCTGTAAACATATTTCACTCTCTTGCCCCTCTTGTTTCCTCTTACTGAATTTCTGTTCTCCATAACTATAGTGCTCCCTCCTGTTTCAAGGACGTTGTACACACTGTTCGTCAGTTTAATCTGCTATTCCTTTTCACCTCGGACTCTTCATCTTTTTTTTTATATCTGCAAAATTGTCACTTCCTCACTACAGCCTAATTTGCATCAGTAACTCAGACCCCTTAATGTATCTTTAACGTCATACATTTCTCTAAATATTTCTCTATTAGTAATGTGGTTGTTTATTTAATATCTGTCACTTTCATTAGACTGTAAGTTTCATTAGAATGTACATGTGTTACATTCATACTGTGGATTAACTAATGGTCAACTTGTAACACACAGCTGAACTGAATCAGCATAAAGCTGGGTGTTGAAGGTGCACCTCAGGATCGTTGCCAACAGCATCAAAGGAGAATCGGAGAGGAAGATGGTGTGCTGTTGATTCTCTTGGAGAAGCTTGTCACACTGGTTTTCCTGATATGAACTCAGCTATTCTCATCCTCAGAGGAGCTCAAGTCCTCACTGTCACTGAGAAGGGCTGTGGTTCTCTTTGGGGGAGCTCTGGTCCTTACCTTGAGCATTGCTTCCTGGCTCCAGTGCTGATCTCTCAGTCTGCTGGCACAGATCCTTCATCCACCAGTACAGACTTTCTAGCTTCCACCACTGACTTTTGGACATTCCCAGTGCAGCTCCTTGGTATAGATTTGCATGAGACCTTGTTGTGGGCTCTAGGCCTCCAGCTGGACTCGTGGAGATCATTGCCATGGCCTCGCACTCTTCAGATGAACTCATGCAGGACATTGCCATGGGGCCAGGCCCTCAAGTGGATTCTTTGGGTCTCTAATATGTGGACACATCTCCACACTTTTTTGCATTTGACTCTTTAGGTGAATTTTATAAAATAATTCTGTATGCTATGTGTCCTATATTAAATCCTTTCCCTTACAAATGCTAACTATAACAGACACTATGTAGTGTTGGTTGTTAGTTAACAAGTATTTGTTGACTGAATGAGACCAATAAAGAGATTAATGTAATTATTTCTCTCCTCATTAGAGATAGTTTCTTTAAAATTGTTTACATTCTATAAACTAAATAACAAATCTAAAGCAATTCTTGTTTAGTCTCTGAAGAATAGTTCTTAAAGAATTTCCAAAATTCTTTTAACCTAGTCCATATGAAACTAAATCATTCTATGGATAATGTAAATGGCAAAAGAAGAAGAGAACAGTTTGCATTAAAATCTTAGAAGCATGCATAGAAATGTTAGATTAGGAAAAATATTTTGTAAAAACTTAGAGTGATCTATCAAGATAATCTTATTCAATTATTCAGTTGAAAGCTAGTATTTCTCATGTGTGTAGTTACTATCAGAAGAGCGGTCTCAACTTACTACTCTTAGTCCTATTTTCCCTTACCACTTTAATTCAACTACTTCTCTCTTTTTTAAATGTAATTACTTGAGTTAACAGAAACAAGGTTATTTTCAAATTTTGCTACTCAAAGTTTTAAAATACTTTAATTATTTCAAATTTTCAAATACTGTATTTAAAATGACTTTCCTTTTTATTCTAATATAAACTGACTAATTTCTTTGTTTCTCACTAACTTCTTACTTTTTCCAAGAAATTATGTATAATTTACATGCTGGGAAAGCTATACATGTGAGGACTATATACTGTGGTGTTTTTAGTTATTTCTTAATTGTACTATAATACAGGTGGTACCGTTCAGTATGTATACCTAGTGACTCTACAAAAGAAATGGTTCTGTATCCATTTCTAGGACAAAAATGACTTTATGGAAATATGTCTTTGCTTCTCAAGTACTACATAAATAATTTTTCATTTTATATTCAATTTCTTAATACTTTTTAAATGAATATCATTATAGCATTTTGTGAGATAGAATTTGTGTTACCTGGATAGGTAAAGGCAGAAAAATAATTCTGTAAAACATCATTTGAATAGAAATCAGTCATCCTTTTTTTGTTGTTTTTTGTGGCACCAGGGATCAAACGCACAGCTTCATGCCTACCAGGTAGGGATTTAAGCCGCTGAGCCAAACTCCCAGCCCTAGTTCTTTGAGGCAGGGTTGCACTATATAGTTCAGGCCGGCCTCACACTCACGTTGTAGCCCAAACCAGCCTCGAACTCACAAAGCTCCTCTCACCTCAGGAGTGCTGGGATTAAAGGCGTGCTCCACCACGCCTGGTTCCAGAAATCAATCATCCTAAGTGAATGCTAGTGATAATATTTAACCACAGACTCCCCTATTTAATACAGTTCCACTGGGGCATTGCTAGGAAGACTATACAAATTTATGTAAAAGTCAAGATCTCTAAGAAGAAAATTAAGAAACAAAAAAAAATAACCTGATCTTTCTTAACCCTTACCCTCAGAATAAGTAATTCCTTTATGAAGTCACTTTTTAAGACCTATTGTTGATTTTTATCTTACAAATATTCTGATTGAGTTCCGTAGATTTTTTTAATATGTAAATTGCCTGCCCAACATGACACAGGTAAGTTTCCCAGAAAAATCAGGATTTCTGTTCTCTCTTTAAAAAAATTAAATCAGGAGCATGTGTCCTGGGTTGTTATTTTCGCTTGGTAATAATGATCTAGGATAGGGCAAGAGCTCTTCTCTTTGTTGCCAGTCTGACATGGCCTGCTTCGTGTATATGTTATCTTTTGGAACCATGAGTTTACAGCCCATACTTAAAAGCACATGAGGAAGGCTATGGCAGCAACATGAGAGGCTGCAACTAACTGCCTTGGGACCATGTGCATGTCATTGAGAAATATCGAAGAAAGGTGGAGCTGATACTAAGAGAGTCAAGGTTTTCTAAAGGGACACTTCATCAGCTAGAACAAAAGAAACAAGAACAGAAAACAGAATGAGCAGCTTTGTGGGATTTTCTAGTTTTAATATGATTGCTTTTCACATTGCAGTGTCTTGGACAGAATAGACCTCTGTGAGTTCTTAATTATTTTATGGCTGAGAGGATCACAGAGTACAATGAATGATAGTTTCTTCATCCTGAAGTATATACTATAACATATAATCTGAATTTCAAAAAAAGAAAAATGCTATCTTATTTTTGTGCCCTCAAAATATGAAACAAAGCAAACTAGTTATATGATGAAAACATTAAAAATTTAAGTAGAAACATTTATAAGTTCAGATTAATATTTAAACTGCTTGCCAAAAGTTTTTATACCTCATACTGGAAGTACATTCAGAAGTACCCCCAGGGCATCCATTTGAAGGTGATATGACCATATTTATAGCAGAATGCAAAGTGATTTTTCAGGCCAGAGTTTACCTTCTCAGTGATGCCATGTTGATATTTTCTCAGTTAGGGCTATAGGAAGTTGTAGTTCTCTCAACATATATGTGTGAGTGGGTGCGTACACCCATATGTGTCTGTACGTGTGCACATGCACATGCAGACTCAGGTGAGTTTGTCACCCGTGCAACTCGTGGAGTCATTTGGTGGAGCGCGAATGCCAGGCTTGTGGAAGACCCAAACCAAGAACTTCTAGCTAAGCTGTATCCAAGTTGCCGAACTACAGGCACTGTGACAGGAAACATCTTTCCCACTTAAATTGCTAGGTTTTAGTTCAACTTGTTAAGTGAGATAGTTAATTAGCAAAATCGTTAAAAAATAGATAATATAATTGCTTCTCATTGAAAGAAATACACAATACACACAGTCACACACACACACCAACCGAAGATCATTTCCTTCCTAGTTGTTGCTTTGAAAATGCCCTATGTTTTAAAATACGATGCATTCTCTTTTCATAAGCTTACATTTATCGAAGTAAGTCTATCCAAGTCCCACAAGATTTTTAAAGGTCAACTCCAATTAATGAAATAACAAAAGTTTGGCATTGAGTTTAAATTTCTCTATCATTTTCATGTTTCTGTTATCACTATTTTACAGAAAATGCTGTAGATATTTGCCTGTATACTTTCTCTAAATAAATGTGGAAAGTTTTAAAATGCGAAGACAATGGGTTCCTCACATTCACATGTGCCTGTGTATTATTCCTGATCACAAGCATCCAGTGTAGGATCAGACAGGAAATTTAGGTTCTACAACTCTTTAGTCTATGAGTGAATAAATAAAATAAGAATAAATAATTAAAAACAATATTACAGCTGACATGTTAGCTTCTCTCTTGCATTATACCTTATATTGTTGTAAGGGAATAATATAGACATAATAGAAGGTCTTTACTGTATCCTCTGGACATCTCCTAAAGCAGTCTCTTTTTATGTTTTTGAGATGTTGGGGATGAAACACATGGCCTTGTATATGCTATGTAAATGCTACACTCTTGACAGACATCCCCAACCTTGATTACTTTTAATGAGAAATTTCAGTGAATCGGAATGTCCATTCTCTTTTCTGAATGAGACAGCTATTGTCATGTGTATGTTCTATATAAAACATTGCCGAATATCAATTCAAATTTGAAGCTTTTTATTTCATTCTTAACATCAGGAAAGCATGATATATGTAAATCATTTATCTGAGACTGGGACTCTAGGGATTTTAAATATGAGAATATTTAGAGACGAAAAACTGCCAAAATATGAAATTTTTAGAACTACACAAACCACAAAAGTCACAAGCACCCAAAATCAGTTTTCTGGAGTAAGACATGTAAGATTTCACTTTCAGAATAACTCAAAACGTGATATTAAAATAATGCCTTAAAAAAGATAATAGAGAAGAAAAGACTGACTATATAGTACACAAGAAAAAAAGACAAGTGGTCATTCTTCTGGAAGAAGGTGGCACAAAGATATGAGTTCAAGAGTGCATGACATCCTAATAGAGTCAAGCCAATTACATTCACATTTTTATTGATATAGGACAATGGCTAAATAGATGATTGCCCCTATTCAGTCACTGACCCTGGGCAATACTGCACCATAGGTAAACAGTCATTCTTCTCTAGCACATCTGAAGTACACTGGTCATGATCGCTGGAGTACATAGCACTATGAGTTTTAAGAACATACTTCTGTGAAAATAAAAGTGACAGTGGAAAGATTTCTACCAAAATGTATACACATTTTCTCTCATGAAGTACAGAGTTACTATTGTAGAAAACATGGAATTGTTAGAACATTACAAGGTGAATGTTATCTTCTTTCTTGACTTCTTACTGTCAGTGATTGATGATTAAACTGCCATATGGTAACAATGAGTGAACAAAAAATTTTCACTCCACAAAGGAAAGGAGCTTCTTGATAGTTCATGACTTTGTGGAGTCCCCCCTCTTTGAGCATAAAATCCAATGGGATGTGGCTTTTAAGATTAAGCTCACAGGCCGGGCGTGGTGGTGCAAGACTTTAATCCCAGCACTCGGGAGGCTGAGTTAGGAGGAGCGTTGTGAGTTCGAGGCCAGCTTGGGCTACAACATGAGTGCAAGGCCGGCCTGAGCTACACAGTGCAACCCTGCCTCAAAAAACCAGGGCCGGGAGTTTGGCTCAGTGACTTAAGCGCCTGTCTGGCAGGCACGAGGTTATGAGTTCAAGCCCCGGTGCTGCAAAAAAAAAAAAAAAAAAAAAGTAGAAGATTAGGCTAACAAATAATCACTTCCTTATTGTTCACGTACTTTTCCCTTCTGGTTCTTTTGCTTGCCTACTCTGATGAAGTACATTACCATAGGCAGAGGCTAATGCATAAGGGATCTGAAAACAAATGCCAAGTAATAGCCATCAAGGAGTTGATTCTTGAGTCTGGCATTCCTTGAGAAATGGAATGCTGCCAGCAACCACATAAGTGAGATCAAAACAAAATCCTTCTTCAAATGGGCCTTCAGAGAAGAATAAAGACATCGATGACACTTCAATAGCATCATTTGAAAGATCTTGAAAAAGAGGGCCTATCTGAACTGTTCCACCACTACATAAACTGTGCATAACAAATATTAATGTTTCAACCCACTACATCTTGGTATGGTTTGCTATGCAGATAGTAACTATCTTATGATGCAATACATAGCTGAGCCGTTAGTGCTAGCAAGGGCTGCTTTGTCGTATCAGGAATTCATTCTTCATTATTTATTAGTACATGTTTGTCATATGTGTTTTCATTCCTTGCATGAAGTTGGTAAATGCACATAACACATCTTAATTCTTTTTTTCAATCCCTTTTCTAACCCCTCCCTCTTCCTCTCTTTCCATCTCTCAATTTCCTTCCCCTTTGAGAAAAATCTACTTCCCTACTTTCCATTATGTGTCTATATTTTACTCATATTTTAGACTTTGGGTTTCTCATATAAGAGAAACCATGAGATTTTTAAGTTTGTGTGTCTGTTATTTCACTTAACATTATGGTCTCAAGGTTATCCATTTTCCTACAAATGACTCAAATGTATCCTTCTTTAAGACAAAGTAGTATTCTGTTGTGTATAAATACTCAATCTTCTTTACCCTTTCACATGCTGATGGACAGAGAGACCACTTCTAAGATTTATTTATTATGAGTTATGTTACTATAAATATAGGTATGCATTTATCACTGTAATATAATTTGACTCTTTCAAGAAGATACCTAAAAGAGAAACACCAGAGTTAAATAGAATTCCTATTTTCAGATTTTGAAGAAATCTCCATAATGATTTCTATAGCAGTTATATAGTTTGCCTTCTCATCAACAAAGTACAAGTGGTTTTGTTTTTGTTTTTGTTTTTGTTTTTGTTTTTGTTTTGCAAAAGCCTCACCAGCATTTGTTATTATTTGATTTCTTGATAATGGCCATTCTTTCTGGGCTAAGATGGAATCTCACTGTTAGTTTAATTTATATTTTTTCTAACGGTCAATGATGTTGACCACTTCTCCATTTATCGGCCACTTGCAATTTTTCTTCAGTGGAGGGTCTATTCATTTCATTTGCCCACTGTTAAGAATAGCCATGGATAGAGAGAAAAAACATAGAATTTAATTTTAATACTGCATTTGAGATTTGGAAAGGTAAAATGAAATAAAGAATGACCAAGACTTAGGCAAATCATATCACATATCATGACACAGGAGGCACTCAAAGGTCAGACTGGTACTGAGTGCACAAGGACATTGTGTGGAAATGAAATGGGTATGATGAGTGCTAAAATGGTGGCCATGGGAAGAAATTATAGAAGCAGATGAATTGATTGAATAGATGGAAAGAATGTAAAACTCAAGGGAAATATACTGTGTGCATAGAAAAGATTCTTGGGCTATGTAAATACTGCATTTTCTTGATTTTATAATACATATTGTTTTCAAAAATCATGGTATATATCAGTTTCAATTATATAGCTAAGAATAATAAAACACAGCAGCAGAGCCTCACCTAGTCAATAACTAATTTACTGGAAATTGGCAAAGTGCTACTATAGTTTCAGGGTCTCCTTCAAAACCATGTTGAAATTCAACACTGTAACACTATTAAGAGGTGATTAGGTCACAATCCTGCCATCATGAATGGATAACTGCTGTTATCTCAAGAATAAGTTATGATAAATTCTTTCTTAGTTACTTTTCTTTTGCTGCTGAAACAAAATACTCAACATCCAAAATAAAAAGAAGAAAAGTTTATTTAGCAGACAGTTTCTGGAGGTTTTAGTTCATAATCGGTTGGCTTCAAGACAGGGTGGCACATGGCAGAGGGGCAACTGTTCATGGTGGCAGAAGATGCACAATCAAGGAGAGAGGGGGAAGGAGAGAGAGAGAGAGAGAGAGAGAGAGAGAGAGAGAGAGAGAGAGAAATACTTCTTTCTGTCCATTATATTGTATGCAGGCTACCCACTCTAAGGCAGGTATAGCACTCACATCCTTAATCCCAGTATTTGATCATGAATCAATCGTAAAATCTAGATTCAGCCACATCTGAAATACTTGCCTCCATGACTACAAGAGGTTTTGGGGAAACATCCAGACATAAACCATAACAGCTTCCCAATAACTAGACAAATTTGGGACAATTTCCTTTCCTTGCCTTGGATATATTTGCTTGCCCTTCTAAAATGTTATGGTACAGCATATGGGCCTTCATTAGATGTCAATTCCGTGTTATTACACATCCTAGCATCCCAAACCATGGGTCAAATAAGCTTTTATTGCTAGTAATTTCCCAGTCTGTGGTCTTCTGTAATAGCATCAGATGATAAACTAAAACAAACAGTTGATTTTAAGGAAAAAAATGACTTTTATGTAATGGGAAGAACAAAATGTACAGCCGTGTGAAGGATCCACACAGCTAGAAATATGACCAAGTAACAATTGCATTTATCTTTAATAATTTCATGTTATATCTAAATTTTGGGGGGAAGAAGTCTTGGACTGACTTCATTTGTCTCTCACATTTTGGTACACTTAGTGGGTGTCAAACTGTGTTGGGTGAAGTATGAGCAAAGTATTTACCTTTGGAACAATAGTTCAACTGTATTGTACTAATGGACTTAGACGAAGAGACTAGTCACCAAAAGGACAAGATAAGTGTTGTTAAAATAAAATATAGAAAGGTACAGTTTGTTCCACAAGTTGGAACTGCATGTATCTACCACAGAAGCTTCCTTGTAATCAAGAAAGCTGTCTCAGGATCAAGGTAATATAATTCCCTTAACTGGCGTGACTTTTAACAGGATGAATGAATACAGACAGGTGCCTTGAAGGCACCATCTGAAACCTGACAGACATCTGATGCTACGAAAAGGAGAAATTGCCTCTTCACCAACAATACGCTCTACAGCTTCACATCTCCTTTCAGATGCAGAAAAACTTCAAACCATTCTTCAAATCAGGGCACCTAGGGCCAGAACCACAATTTATCCTAACTGGCACTTCCTGATCCATAAGAAAATTTCTATGAATTACTATTAATTCCAACAGAGCTTTAAGCAATTGGCCAACTGTTTATATGCAGCTTTATTCTATATTTGAAAATTATCATTATTTCATTTGTAGAGAAAGAAGAGGCATAGTACACTGAACCTGCTTATGTAAACTTACACAATATTTCACAGCTGGAATCACGGTCAAAATCTCTACCTACCAGTCAAGTGCTCACTGTACTCCATTTGACATCTGTTTGTAATATCTCATCACTACCTGATGTATGATACCATATTTCCTACTAACAGGAAGCTGAAAGGATAAGTACTACTTTAGATTACTGAGTCATCATCCAAAACAGTCATTGCTTAACTAGAATGATGAGTCAGGAATTCAAGCCTGAGAAATAACAAGTCCCGTACAAAGAAATACTTGGTTAGTGCAGGTAGGGTGAAATATAATTTAATACTAAATGTTACTCTGCTAATGCTAACTTTCAGTGGAAAGTAATACACATGGAAACACAAATGTGACCTTACACTAGCAATTTAAATCTTACGTCAAGGATTTATGTTGTTTTCTTTCTTTACCATGATCACCAAATTTTTTTTTTTTTTTTTTTTTTTTTTTTTTTTTTTTTTGCGGCCCCGGGAATGAACTCACAGCCTCGCACCTGCCAGACAGGCGCTTGAGCCACTGAGCCAAACTCCCGGCCCTGGTTTTTTTTGAGGCAGGGTCGCACTATGTAGCTCAGGCCGGTCTTGTGCTCGCGTTGTAGCCCAAGTCGGCCTCGAACTCACAACGTTCCGCCTACCTCAGCCTCCCGAGTGCTGGGATTAAAGGCATGCGCCACCATGCCCGGCTTGATCACCAAAACTTAATATACAATGTATTTTTAGATACTTGGTTTCCCATGAATCCCTGTCTAAATTAATCTAGACAGGAAAGGAAAGTCAAACGTCCTCTTCTATTTTTCCATTATCTTACAGTAAGTGGTAAAAACCAGAGTCGTTATTTTGTGGCCTCAAGCTCCAATTTAGGTGCTTCTTAGAGAAAGTACTTGACTGTTTTCTCTGACCGCAGGAAACTGGAAGTTGCTTCTTCCTATTCTGGTCCAGGGGTGTTTTCTTTCATCTAAAACTGCCTGACTCTGAGGTATAGGAATAACACACCAGTCATAATATTGAACAATATCACTCCTTGTCCCTTAGCTCAATTGACATGATGAAGGGTGGGGGCTGCCTTGAGATGAGTCGGAGTGAGAGCCTTCTATTTTCTGGGATTATGGGACTACAATGGAGTACAAATAGTCAGTCTGAGTCTTAGCAGTAAACTATAAAAGTGATAGTCAAGAAGGTCACATAAGCTACTTTACACCAAGAGAAACAGATAAAGAAAATGGAGGAGGTAGACAGAATATGAAACAAGATTGTGACCATTAACCCACTTGTGCCGAAGGTTGAACTTTTTAAAATTTTCACATGAAATTGATAGATGTAACCTAAAAAAAAAAAAAAATTCAAGGAGCAATGATTTAAAGAGAAAAAGTTTTATCATGTTCCATTGTTATGCGCCTTTCCCAAAATGGAACACTAGGCATAAAGCAATTATCAGTGATAGCTCAGTTTGCTCCAAGTAAGAAAGAGCTAGCAGATTAGTAAAGCACATTTCTAGTGTCTTTAGGGAAGCCAAAAGCAGGCCATCAAGCAGAGTGGAGGTGCACCCTTGTGGACAGCACTCACCAATAGACTTGGAGCCTAAATGAATGAAAAAGGGAAAGAAAAAGGAAGGGTGCTCAGCTTTGAAAAGCTCTAGTCTTCTTGAGCAGATGTATCCTTTGTCGCCACAGCTTTTGCATGTAAATTTCCAGGTTCTGCAACCTTCTAGCCCACATTTGCACAGACAACTGTTCAGTAAGCTTCCAGGAAGTCAGTCTTGAACTGGTGCTGCATCCTTAAATCCTCTTGTTCTATGGCTTCCATTTTCTTGGGCTCAACATATACTGGATCATCGACTTTCCAATTCCACAGAGAGCCATTGTAAACTTCCTGCTTTTGATCCTGTAAACTTACCTAATAAATCTCATGTAGAAATATATGTTTATATTTTTATTTATATATATGATTATGTCCCTTGAGAGAATGCTAATTAATATAGATTGTATGTATACTTATTTACATTATGATTATTATTATTATTAGTTGTCTTTTCTATCCTCTATTCTCTGTAAGTGGTCAGCCTGTAACTATTTTTGCTCCTTTATGTTAAAACACTACCTGGGGAAAGCACCCAGACAGCCATTTGAACACTCTTGCATTTGACACTGTAAATCAACTAACAAATCCTTTTGCATAATTATACATGCATTTTGTATTTATTCTCTTCTTCTGGAGAACGCTAACTAATACAAGATGGCAATAGGTAAGAGAGAAAATAAACACACTTCATGGATTTCTAAAAATTCTGTCTACTCTTGTTCTAGTTGGTTTCTGAATCTTGGCTACATTTCTAACCTCCACTTCCCTGAGACACTGTTGAATTTCTATAGTTTCTATAACATAAATTCCTTGTTTGGCTTAAGCAAAACACATAGCAACACATAGCAAACACCCAAAATCTTACAAGAACTTCACAAATCCTGCAGACCCAAAATACCAGCCAAAGCCTGTAACTGGTAAGTCACTCCCACTCTGATTTTATAGTTTCTTCCCACTTTTGACTAACTTGGATCCACAAATGGTTGCAGCCAATGTTAGTAAAGACTTGGTAACACTGGCAATAGCTACATGTTTAGACAAGGCCTCAGGCGATGTCTCAAAACAGTATTATGTTAAGAACCACAGAAAACACTTGAGATTTTCAGCTCGGAAAACATGTAAGCCAAAAAGGTAAATTATCTGTCTGTGAATTATGTAATAAAACATTTAACTTAATATTTTATGCAGAATCTTACTTTTCTTAATGCAAGGCCATTAAAACTGAAATAGTTTCTTCTGAGAGTAGTGAGTTCCTTAACATTGGAGGTAGTCCAATGCTTTCTTAACACAGTATGTGTAGGGAAAAGTATTCAAGCATCAAAGCAAATGGGTGGTTGCTTTACCTCAAAATTCCCTTCCAACTATAACATTCTATGATTCATCTTTTCCCAAATATACAATATAATGTAAAAGACAATGCTAATATCTCTACAACTAATAGCATCTCTTTCAAATTGTCATATTGTATGACAGCAAAAACTTTCGGATGGACAGGCATTATGAATATATACAAGGCAATAATATTTACCAATTGGGTGGCCTGATCTTCCAGTACAGGAAAAAAGTCCTTTACAATGACTCTTAAAGGTAGACTTTTGTTTAAGATCAGCTGCTACAAAACACTGCTGGTATTTCAAATGCCTGTTCAGTCACGATGACATCATGTGTGATTGGCATCTTCTTTTGAGTCATCAAGCTTGGAATATAGTAAAATCACCAGTCTAGGAAGTTTTACTATCACATGCTTTATTACTGTAAACAAGGTCACAAATTAAGCTCATTAGAGGCTTAAAATGTTTTAAATGCCTTGTTCTTTCTTTTCAAACTGTTTATAATCCAGTCATTCACAGACAGCTTCCTTTTTACAAATTTATAATGCAGTTCCTGTGATTGGGGCACATTATAACCAGAAGAGTAAGCCAATGAAAACACAGAAACAATTGCTCAGTCCCTTTCAGCTGGATGCTTTGCTAGCCTATGTCCTTTTCTGTTCCAGACTGTGGCAGGAACGACAGCCCAGAGGGCTACTGTGCTGTTATCTCCCAACATTGCTTTCCTTTGAATTCCAGAGCCAAAGAAGTCGCATTTGTTCTATTCTTTTTACCTCATTTAAGATTAGCCTTGCATAGTGTTCTCAGTGGTGGCTCCCCCAAAACATACAGGTAATGGAATTAGAAAATCTTTATGGTAAATGACAAGGAAAGACCACTGGATTGTAAATCTAGCAGGGAACAAGTAAGAAGAATATGGTCTCTGTATGCTGTTCCAAAGACACCCCAATTGTTAATAGGTGTGAGGAAGGAGGCCTGCATTATTATACAAAAGAGAAAAGATAAATGAGGAAATACTGTGGTCAAACACTAAAATGAACATCACCAGTGAGGAACTGGTGGCCAGTGTGTGGCTCCAGCTATGTGAGACTGAGAGGAGCAAACCACAGCGTCTCCCAGCAGCGCTCCAGGGAGAATGCATCACCGCAATCTAATACACAAGGGGATAGCAAAACAACACACAGTAACAATTTTTTTTTAAAATGTGGAGTATATATTTTGAAAACTGTCAACATTTATGAAGACAAAGAAAACCAAGCAAAATGATCTCAATGCAGGGAGGCTCAAGAGATGTGACAATTTCCAGGCACCATGGCACATGCCTATAATCCCGGCACTTGTGAGGCTTTGCTGGGCGTTCAAGGTGCGCCTGGGCTACACAGTGAGACCCTGTCTCAAAAAACAAAAGAAAACAAACAAAAAAAAAAGTGGAGAAAGGGAGGGAGAAAGGAAGAGAAAGATTCAGAGAGAGAGAGAGAGAGAGAGAGAGAGAGAGAACAACTAAATGCAATAACTGCTTTAAACTGGATCTATTACTGATGGGAAAAAATTGGTATAATGAACAATGTTAGATCAACTGAACAAATTAAATATGCATGGTGATGTAGAAAAAGCTATTGCTCCGACATAAATTTATGAATTTGGGAACTTTAAAGTGATTAAGAAAATATCCTTGTTCTTAGAAAATCACCCTAAAGAATTTATGGCTAAAAGGCCATGATGCATGAAAATAACCTTCAAATGGGCCAGGCAAAATAATTATGAGTATCTATCCATATCTATCTATAGAGAGAGAGAGTAAGAAAGAAAAAGTATATGTTGAGACAGAGAAAGAAAACATAAATAATAAGCAAGTGAAGTATTAAAGCAGCCAAATTAATGTGAAAGTTTTATGGATATTCTTTGTACTCTTTTTTTGAAATTTTAGGTTTGAAATAATGTCAAATAAAAAGTAAAAGCTAAAAGATAACTCCAAAACAAAAATTTCTTGACTCATATCTATTTAATGCTCAAAGTTGTTTGTATCTATTTCCCATATTTTATAATCAAAATATATTTACCTACAAGGTTTCCTCCCCCACTCAGACATAAGCCTCAAAGATCTAACACCGTTTTCAAGGTATTCAAAATTATTATTTAAAAATGAAGTTAACAATTTTGTGTCTCAAATAAATGCTAAGTGAAAGATACATGTGATAGCTACTGCACAGTAATTATCTAATTGAAATTCTACTTTTTATAATTTCTGTTCTTTTTTTTTAGCTCAAGTGAGTTAGTGGAAAAAGAAATAACTCTTATTCTTTGTTAAGCCCACATTTATTTGCAAAGTGATACTAAAATATTCTGTCTCCCTCTCTTCTTCAGCCGGATAAACTTGAGTTTCTGAAATGTCTGCCTTGTTCCTATCAGATTCCTCACTCAAGACTCCATGCTGAGCAGCTGTCACTGATGTGGGCCTGAAAACCAACAAAAGATACTTTACCAGGACCCTTCTGTTTGTGTTAGCACTCCTGCTATGGGCTTCAAATCATTAGTTTGGGATTCAGTTGATTCAATTTTTTCCATCAAATCACAGAGTCATTTGAACAGAGTTAAGAATAACCTTTATTTTTCAGTTTAGCCGACAACTTGGTGATATAAGCTGATGAAATTTCATTTTTCCACTAATTATGCTCTTATATTTATCATGTAAGGTTTTGTCATACTTCTGAATATATGGTTTTGAGAATTCCCCTTCAATAAACATATTGAAAACTTACCTGTCAAGTTAAAATTTGACCCCCAAAATAACTCAAAATGATATTGCATTCATTTTCTGTACTCATAAAAGGGATCTTTTTCTTTGCAGTGCTAGGGTTCAAACCCCAGGGTCTCACACGAGCTAGGCAAGTGCTCTACCACTGATCTATAATCCCTCCCCCAAAGGCAATATTTGAAAAAACAGATTCTGTTTTTGTTTGCAAAATAATTATTCTTCATAAGAATAATAGAAAACTATTAACAAAATAGAAACACACCTTATATTAGGGGGGAAATTTATTATGTATTTTAGCATCACTGTTGAGTAATCTAGAAGACGTGTCTATCCTTTCTGTGATGAGTATATCAAGATTGCTGCCTCAAAGTTCAAATATCTCCAGAGTAGTTTGCCAATAGTTCAAACGTTTACCAACAAATATGTGAAGTACTCTTTTTTTCTTTCTTTCTTTTTTTGTACCGCTAATTGAATTCAGGGCCTCACACTTGCCAGGTAGATGTTGTGCCACTGAGCCACATTCCCAGTCCAATATATGAAATATTCTAGTGTTAGATATTGCATGAGTTTACAAGAACGCTGCCAGTTTATGTATTTCTGCACCCAAGAATTTTACTATTTTATAGAATTTTCTGATGCTTGTAAATTCACCCTTCATCCTTTGCTCCATTTCCTAATGCCAGAAGTAAGTGAGAAATAATTCTTTACTGGCAGTCCACCATACATCAAATAAGAATAGGATACCTGAGTTTCCACTCCTACCTTTTAGAAAGTGCTTCTGTTTGATGTGCCCTACTTACTCTTCCTTTTAACTATATTATTATCTGTCTTTGTTCTTTCTTTAATATAGTAGTAAACATGAGCAATAAAGTGTGATCTCTTACCCATTCATCCATTGATTTAATCATTAGTGCATACATGCAACTTATTTACCCATCCTATGTCGCAGTCACAATCAAAGGTTAAAACAATATCATAAAAAGAAGTGTTTGCTTTCCTTTCAACTACTCCGAGTCTCCCAATTAGAGGCAGCAGCTGCTTTTTGATTTCAAGTTTGTAGCCAGCCAGAGCGATCTATTTAAAATGTACAAAAGAATGAACTGGAAAGAACAATTAAAGGTGTTTATTGCTAATGAATTATTTTCATGCTGTGAGAGCCCACCAGAAAAGAAATGAGAGCTAAAAAAATGGACTGAATTTAGGCACTACCCAATTCCCCACTTCAGGGGTACCTCTGGCTGCACATGGATCCAAGGGCATTCATCAGTATAAAGTCTACCAGTTAGCACTTGCCATCTAGGAGATATTGTCACTATTGAGTCTAATGAGTTATTACTAATGACAGGTAGTTCCTGGCAACAGCTGGTAGCATTTATCTAGAATAAGAAAAGTGTAAATGAGCTCTATGACAGACTGTACCGGTTGCAGTAAGAAATACAGGAGAGAGCAGAAGGTAGAGACCACCCAAAAATGTGAGGAGAAATGCAGTGCAAGCTGGCTTAAGGGTTCAAGAAGGCGCACTCTATTCCCTGCACGTGCTGTGGGCAACCTGCTGCAGAGTGGCTTTGGTATGTCAATTAACAAAAATTTTGGAGAGAAATGTGCTTCTTGGGAAAACACACACACATACACAACTTTTAGAAGAACTTTCTGGACTATCCAGTTGAGGCCATTTTCTCAGTGCAGATTGCAAAGTTCTGTTGCAGAACTGAACCTTTGTTTTATAACTTTATAAAATTATTACTTAAAGCACAGAGATCAGCAACTTTTAAATACTCAAAGATTGCCACCACACTACAGCAAATTGGGTCTATTGTGGCCTTTTATTTTGATTTCTTCAAAAGATTACAATCTCATTTAGACCACTTCTTTTTTTCTGTTGTTTTTAGATCACTTACTATTCATACTTATTTCCCAAGGACCCAAGTTTCCTATCAGAGTAGACTGTTATTTCCTGAATCGTCATTAGTGGATTATTCTACTGCCAATCACTGTTCTACTTTTTGTAGTAACGTAGTGAAAATTACTGTAGTGATACAGAAATCAAATAGACTATTTTTCTGTTTTTAAAGAATCATTTAGGGGTTTTATTTACTGTTTCATTACTCAGTTCTTATGTTTGATCTCCTACTCTAGCTTTATATTTCTGACACCAAAGAAACTCCAGAAAATATCATAAGTCCCAGTCACTGTCATGACATGTGGGCTATTGATGTTAATATTTCTATATTTAAGGCTTTATCCTGGAACTCCTGCTTCTGATTTTCCATAGCATCTTTGTATAAGCCTGTTGGCAGATGTGACACAAAAACAATGTGCAAAGTAAATAACTACAAATACTTCTTACAGATAATGGTGACACAAAATTATGAGTGGTATCTTCCTTCACTGGATTTTTAGTACATTCTTTATGGAAACGTATTATTATTTATTGAGAAAAATCTTATTTAAGAAAGGAGATGATTATA
The DNA here is from genome assembly GCA_004363535.1 of Dasyprocta punctata. Classification (NCBI taxonomy): domain Eukaryota; kingdom Metazoa; phylum Chordata; class Mammalia; order Rodentia; family Dasyproctidae; genus Dasyprocta; species Dasyprocta punctata. The sequence continues at coordinate 23,788 of RJWM01013971.1, read as the reverse complement.
GGCAATTTTAATATTTTTTCTCCATTTAATATCCTTTGTGCTTCACTATGTTAGAGTGGAAAATAATTTTTTGTGTGTTATAGAAAATTTCAAACTTTGCAGCATATAACTATTTGAACATTTGGACATCTTTAGGATTTTACAAAGAAAAATGCTGAGTTTATTTACTCATTAACCGTTTTGAGATGAGATCACATGGAAATTAGTTACTAATAATACAATTTGATTTTACCTTATGGGGCAAACTTTCAAAAAGGTGCTTACGAAAGAAAGTAGTCTATGCCATTTCACAAAATCACTTAACCAATTTAATGTTAGATAATGATTACCTATAAGATAAAAGCCTATGAGAGAAGCTAGGAGACATTCTCTATTTTAACATTTTCGTCCCATGAGACCTTAAAATGCTAAACAAGAAAATCATAAAGAAGCTCTTGGGCTGCAATTTTACCCAAAGTCAGGGAGATAGCATCTTTAGAGTATCTCATCCGACAAAATAATAATTCCATCCAAATGCCGGTAAAAAGAGATTGTCTAACTGTCACTAGGATGTTTTGAGACAGGAATAAAATCCTGAGAGAAAAAAGAAAGTTGGAAAGGACTCTGGCATTAAATCAATCTGGTAAATACATACAGAGCACATTTCAGTTCTTACTTCTCACTCTTGCTTTTCACAAACACTGATTCTTATCAAAGAATGAGTGGTTAATAGTCATTTATAGGAGAAAAAGTAAAATTCTAGGAGATTGAAAGCATGTGTTTATTTCAATGTCAAATATTTCAGTGACAATATGGAGTATAAAACTAAAAGGTGACTTATCACCATTTCTACTTCCTACATGTAACTTAAATAGCTTTGTAGTTATTTTCGTCTTCAGTTCAAATAATTTAAAAGTTGTTCAAACATCATGCAGGAGCTATCAGCAGCACACACACACACACACACACACACACACACTGACATTCTAAAGGATGAAAGAGTTTGGAAATATAGAAATAAATGTCTTCTTGTCAGAGAATCTAGATGTGCTCTTTAAATAAAAGATCAAGCAACAAGAAGGTTAGAAAACATAGGTTCATTAAGAAAAATTTGTAAAGAACTCCAAATTTTCCAGAAAATCTTGGCTCACATTTTCATTGTTTCTATACAAATACTAAATAATTTCATTCATCCTCAAATAACATTGATATTTTTATGGCTTCAAGGAATAGATACAAAGGGCTGAACATTTCAGATTTTTCTTCTGATATTCGAGTAATTTAAAATTCTTCTTCAATTCGATAAAATCATCTCCACTGTACTGAGTACCTACCTGGACCCAGTTAATACTGTGTGGCACTTAAGAGACATAAAAAAAAAAACTCTCTCTGAATCTTTTAGATATTCTGCTTAAGAGATCGAACTGACACAAAGTGATAAGGTAATGACACAGGCTAAATGGAATCAATGGTCAAATTATGCAGTATAAAGAAAAGCACTTTGCTTCTATAAATTGCTGTAAGAACATCATAAGATGGGGGAGGTAGGGATAGGCAGTGGCAATTACCTTGTCCTCTTACAGGCACACAAACAGGCTACCATCTTTGAGGCCAAACTACTTTTGGTGTTCAGAAACCAATATCTTCAAGTATGGTACCAGTCATGATACACTCTCTTCACTGAGGGAAGAAGGCACTACCGCTTTCCTGTGTCCTTCTTTCTTCAGCAAGGCAGTCCATAAAATCTAGAAACCTTCTTCATCAAATCCAGCCATAAAATCTAAAATGATTGCTCTCACCTTTCCCTCCTCCTATTCTGTGTAAGAGTTAGTCATAAGCAAATTCTCATACTGACAAAGGATTATAAGAACCTCATTCCAGAAGTGGTCTGGCTCTGTACTCATGCTGTATTTCCAACAAGTGTTTCCCAAAAATCCAAGCATCTGTGGCATTCCCCCAGTCTTTGGCACCATTGGGAGTTGGTGGAGATTTTAAAAGGTAGGGCTAACTGGAAGGAAGTTCAATCACTGAGGAAATAACCTTGAAAGGAGTTGTGGGATCTTAGCTCCTCCTTTGCCTCCTCTTTCTTTCCTTTCCAACATGAACTGAATATCTTCTCTACTTTATACCCCTTGTCTTAGTGGGGTGTCTTGTCACAGGCTCAAAGGCAAGGAATGGGGCCAAACAACCATGGATTGAAACCTCAAACCAAAATGAACCTTTCCTTTTTAAAAGTAGACTTATTTTGGGTGTTTTTGTTATAGGAATGCTGAGCCAACTAACACGCCTGGTGTGTTGGTTACTTTTCTCTTGTTGCTGAGATCAAATACCCAACACTCAAAATTAAGAGATGCAAGATTTATTTAGTTCACAGTATGTGGAGGTTTCAGTCCATACTCAGTTGGCTCCAAGGTAGGGTGGCATGGCACAGGGGCAACTGTTCATGGCAGCTGAAGACATAAAAAGCAACAAGAGTAAAAAGGGAGGAAGGAGAGAGCAAGTCTCTTTCCCTCCCTTATATTGTATGCAGGTTACCCATCCCAGGGTGACTGTAGTACTCACATCTATAATCCAATCATTGGACCATGAATCAGTCACAAACTCTAGAAGCCTGTCCCTCTGGCTGCTTAAGGCTTTGTGGGGGGTATCTAGACACAAACCATAATGCCTGGGAAAATGAATGCCATACTGAGAAGCAACAAATTTGGACAGACTTCACCAGGTTTACCCTCTCAGTCTGTAACCATTAAGTGGTTCCTTTATGTGCAAGAACATATCTTTTTATTAGTACATGTTTGCAGTATATAGTGATAACATTCAACATGGGGAGTTAGGACATACACATAACACATCTTAATTACTTTTAGTTCCCCTTCTTCCTCCATTCATCTTTTGGTCCGTTTTTCATTTGTAGAAGATGTAGCATCCTGTTTCCTATCACTTAGGTTTTGTTTTGCTCTTTCAATTATGTATACTTCAAGTTTCTCATGTCAGAGAAACCATGTGATATTTAAACTTGTATGTTTGATTTGTTTTACTTAACATCATGATTTCAAGTTCCAACCACATTTCTACATGGTTGTCTGTTCTTCATCAAATCTACACATAAAAATGCTTTCCCTAAGACTTTGGGTCTTATTTTTCTGAAAGTACATAAAACTTAGATTAAATGAATTTGTTATCGCTTCCCCTGGTGATCCATCTTTGTCCTTTTTATCTCAAACCTAGCCAGCAGTCCTAGGTGGTTGAGGAAACTTCTTCTCCTCAGTTATTTTCCAGACTTAAAATATTTTCAAATTGTTAAGGATGGAGAAGAGAAGAAACTGAGGGACATTTTAAAATCATTTCAGAGTAGATATTTATTGTGAACATTCTCAGGAAATCTTTGCTCATCCAGGTGCCTTGGGTTCTACACTGGAGCTACTCTGCTTTTCAAATGCTGTTTAGGAGCAAGTCCCTGCATGCCACTGGCCACTCCTTCTGTTGACAATTCTGACCTTTATTAATTCAGATCTACTCAGTCTCCACTACTGATCTGTCAATGCTGACACTTTGTCACACTCTGATTTTGCAGGGAGAATGTTGAAAGGGTTCACAGGCCAGCTCACTGGTGGACTTGATACCAGAGAGAAAATAATAATAATAATAAACCTCCAGATCAGCCTCATTCCCTGTCTATATTTAAACACAGACTAAATTGAAGTTGTATTGAGGATTATCCATGTGTCCCCAAGAGTTCTCAAGATGAATACCAGACTTACTAGGGGAATAGTTATACTATTTGTATGCTTGTATAAATTGGTTTTCATGAGTAAATTTCCTGGTTTGCCCTTTTCGGTTGAAATATGTCCCTTGTTGCAGGAAAATGCAATAAAGCAATGCAGTGTGTTTTTTAATCTGTGGAAAGTTGAAAAGGTTACATGCTGTGTGTGAGTTTTCTGTTCTCAGACTAAACATATACATTCCATGAAACAAAACAACCACCAAAAAATGCAGCATAATTTAACAGGTCCCTGTGTCTTTGTTATCCCTACTCTACAGTTTTCTGGCAAAGAATGTGTAAAAGTAACTTTGCAGAGAAGCAGCAGTTTGTTTTTGTAAATTTCAGTTGGCAATCATGACCTGAAGCCTCTTTTATGCAAAGAAACTAAAAATGAGAGGTGTGTACCCTTTGAGATTGGGTTATTACACTCCAACATTCAGACTCGGTGCTGTTTAACCAATAAGTAAACTGCAACTTGCTGACATTCACTTGAAATAAGTATTTTGCATCATCATTTTCCCATCTAATTAGCCACAATATGATTATTGCAAAATAGGCATCCTTCACTGACTACCCTTTTATTAGGTTATGTGTTTTTAAGTATTATATGATAATGCTAATGTTCAATTTGAATCATCTTTCAATTTTAGTCATTTTTCATATAAGTAAGCCACATCAGAAAGATTGAGATAGTACAGTTGTCTGCCAGGGCAAACTGAATTTCAGAAGGATTGTACCATCACATGTGAGAAATGGCAAGGACCATGAAGAAATAGCCTGATTCAGGAGAGACAGCAAATATCAGAGAAGCCATGGAAACTATATGTGCACAGCAGGCTAGAGGCTGGGTCAGAATCCTGGATGAAGAGTCTCCCTGCTATATCTTCTGTGCCACTATTTCTAAGACTAATCCTGATTTAGATGTAGGAGCAAAGCAAAAAACAAACAAACAAAAAAAAGCCAAAATCTAATGGATTTTAGTTCACTGAAGCAAAAATTAAAAATCTTTCTTAAAGTCACTAAGTTGCACCTCACTTCACAAGTTTAAATTCAATAATTTAAAGGTGTAAGTCTCTGAAATGAAAATAAAAGGCTTCAAACTGTCCTTAAAGCTGACGAAGGAAGGAAATGATCACCAACATTATTCTTACAACTTCTTTTCACCTTCACCTCTACATATATGTAACAGAAAACTGAGCCAAAACCAACGTCCCTGAATGGTCCCATGACATGGATTCTTGAGGGGTCTGCTACGGCAGGCAGCAAAGTTAGAAGGAAAAATGTACAGTCAGAGAGGAGACTGCCACTTAAGGAAGTCAGTGGAAAAAACAAAGACACCAAAATTGTGGCTAGAGATGCATCTCAAGAAGGTCATTTCTCAAGATAAAGATACAGTGGCTAGGCCTACATGACATCCTAAAGGATAAAGATACAGTGGCTAGGCCTACATGACATCCTAAAGGATAAACAATAATGAGATTATAATGTAAGTAGCACTACCTGGCCCAGTAAGTCCAGTTGGGCAGCAGTCACACAGCTGGGTGACCACAGCGTGTGGCTCCAACCCTTTCCAAAAATGTCTGTGCTCCTTCTATGTACCCATGCTATGTGACTCCTTTCCCTATCGGATTAATACTAGTTAAGCAGCTATACTTGTAATCATATTGGTCAATAGCAGTCTCATCCACCTGTACCCACCTTGTGACTTTGCTGTATAAATTATCCATGACAAAGAACCTAGTTGCCACCCCATTCAGGAACCCCCTGGAAATCCAGGAGTTATTCTTTGCTCCTTATGTCCAATAAAACTCTCCTAATTTCTTTCTTTGGTTCATAACTTCATTCCTTGATGTTGTGGGACTGCAAACTGAGCACATTTGACATCTGACTCCTATAGTAGTATCACATCCCTGACTGAAACTGTTCTAGGAAGACCTTTACATTCCTTCACACAATATTCTTGTTTCCTAAAATTATCTAGATATCATGCATAAGCAATACATGTCTAATATGTAAATTCTAGTTCAGAGACAAAAATAATACTTGGAAATATAATTTGCATGCATGTATACATATGTGTGTATATATATTACAATATATCATATAATGTAATATATATATATATTACAATAACAGTTACAAATCCTTCTAAAAAAGCAAAAATTTTGATATTTTAAATTTTTTATTTCATATAGGTCCCTAAAGAGAAAACACTGTACTGAAGAGCACTGTAGTGATAATTCATGTAAGAGAATAGGTGATAGCTTTGACATAGCTGGTACAGTATATGATTTTCTTTCTTGAAGTGTCATACAACCTTTCTGTGTTACCACTACAAGGGAGCACAGCCCTAATATTTCCAATATAAATTATACATCCTTAAACAAAAGAGCAAACAAAAAGATATATAAAATATATATTTTTCAGAATGATAAAATGAAACCAAAATGACTGCAGAATGCAGAGAGAGAGAGAGAGAGAGAGAGAGAGAGAGAGAGAAGAGAGAAAAAATCCTGAGCCCTAGGGATTATTGATGGAGCAAGGCTGCCATGTCAGGAATGGTGTCTGGTGTCTCAGAGAGAACAAGCTTTGGAGCCTAAGGACACCTGGCAAGGTTTGAGGAAAAAAGTCACCAGATTTTCCTGGACTTGGACATTCTAGTGAACTTATAAAACATAAGAGCACTATTATTAGCATAAATTTTCAATGGCTGTACTTGATAAAAGCAAAAGCCCACCTTTCAGCAGAACAATTGCTGCAAATGGCTTGCCATTTGCAAATCGATTCTGCACCCAAACAAAACTGTGCTTTATTTTAACCTTGTTTACGATTTCTTAGTTTGCAAGTAGTACAGTTATTATAAGAATAGAGAGGGGGAAAATGCAGAGAAAGGCAATGATTTTCAAGTACTTAAACTTGTTAGCAGCGCTATATTTATAAGTACATATATGAACTGCTAATCTCAAATCATTATTACCTTTTCACTAAAGCAATCTTTCAAGTGACAGCCTATTTTTATAAGAATAAAGACAATCAATTATTTATTTTTAAAATTAATTTAGCACACTTACATGCAAATCCATCTACTTCCAGATTTTACTGGATTGGACGAATATTTCACTTACACATGTGTAGATATAAAATTTGATGCAGAAGTTTTTACTGACCAATTTCTGTTAGCACTTTTGCCACTTCAAAGTGCAAATCGGTACTGTTTTCAAAAGAATGATGCTTTTTAAAACTACATTAAGTTTCTATATTGTATCTTGTTTTCACAAAGTTTTGCATTTTTAGTTAATTTTTCATGAAGCTATGATATATTATAGCACATGACACTAGCATGGTTATACCAGGCAATGTCATTTAAATGCATCTCTTCTCTTGAAAATCATGGCAAAGGTTAAACCCTTCTGTTGCTCTGACAATTTATTTAGTGTAGGGATCCCAACGTATATTTCAAAGAAAAATAGTACCAGCTGATATATCATTATCAATAGCACAACATGATTTACCTAAATCTGGGTAACATTTCTGTCAGAGACTCCTAATGAACAGTTGCATGTTTAAGATCTTTATATGTTCTAGAATGAGAAATACTTACCTGTGTCTAAACACATTTCTTTAAACATGTTGGAACCTAGAATCTTTTCACTTTACTCAGAGCTAAAATATCTTGCCACGTATTTTTGAAAACTATTCTGGCACAATACAATGTTAAATAAAAAGCCATTCTGGGCAAACATCTATACCATTTCAGATGATCATACTTCAACATGGTTTCTTCCTTCTCGTGACTGTAATATACTGGATTTTAGAGTTCAAAAATATATCAAATAGAGAAATTTAATAAGACTCCTAGAAAATTTACAGAGGATATCTTTGAAAAAGCAAGATAAGCTGTGATCTCAGTGCTCCTGGAGGCTGAGACAGAAGGATTGCAAATTCCAAACCAGCCTGGGTAACACAGTGGTTTCATAAGAACTTGTCTCAAAACAAAACAAAACAAAAATTAAATGTCTTAGATGTTGTTCAGTGTCAATGTGCTAGGTTAATTCCATCTATGGGAAAAAAATAGTAACTTCTTACCATTCACTTCAAATTGTGTGATTCTTTATGTTTGCAACTATTCAAAAATTTCTCATCACTACTGAAAAATAATAACAAAAAGGAAACATGAAAGAAACCCAATCATATACCTGTTTTCTATTTAATTATAATCATCATCTTTTAATTATTGCATGCAATAGGGTAAGAAGCAAGAATTTCCTCTAAATAACCCATAAAAGCTGTCAATATATCATCAAAGTCATCACTGCTGCCCTCAATTCTATACTCTGCCCTTTTGCACACAACTGAACATGACATTAATAATAATGTCTAATTAATGGATGCCTATCCATTTTGTTCAAGAAAGTTACACACCACATTTCCAGACTCCTAGGAGTGCCCTTTCTGAACACTGAAAACTCATCTCAATTCAATGCCAAGATGTTCGCAGCAATATCATATGATACTCAGTTGAAATTTCACATATGACATTTCTTACCAAAATAGATAAGAAAGAATCCACTGGAGTTGACATGCAAATACATTTAAGAAAATTTCCTCATCTCGGAGTTCTGGGAAATCATTAAAAATAGTTTATTTTACATTAAATAAACACTACTGTTAAACTTTTCATGCAGTTTTCTCCACACATCTTCAAGGCACGATGATTGGGTGCTAATATTAATAAGACTTTTGGGGAAGATAAGGAAAATAATGAAGTCACATAGAGACAATTGGCACTGCTGAGAAGATGAAGACATTTGCAAAATGGAGGGTGCATTAGTTTTGTCACAAAACCTTCACTATGGAATACTTTCTGCTTCAGTAAAGAATGTAGGGTTTCTTTAAAAGAACAATATTTTTTCTCTATGAATAAACAGAAAAATAAATTCTATTTGCACTAATTCTCAAGAAAATCAGCATTTCAACTGTAGAAAATATTTCTTTTCAAATTTATACTGCGTTTGGTGAAATTAAATTAATTGGGCTTTTTAAAGCACTGCTGCCCCACACTTTAATGGTGATATATTTTAAGGGTAATTTGTCTTGATATTACTAGACCCCATTTAACTCAAATAGTTAGAAATATCAAGACATAGAATATCTTAGGAATCTGACAAAATCTCTTTAACAGTTTCCAAAAGGATATCCAGAGATGTAATGTATCTTGTATGAACTGATATGATGCTTTAAAAAGTTGATACTGAGACAAATAAATCGTTTTTAAATAAAAAAGAAGGCATAAATATTTTGCAAATGTAGAATATGAAAGTCAGAATTTCTTTGATATACAGAATGATTATTAATCATGTATTAAAAAAAACAAATAGAAAAATCCCGAAACTGCAAGAGGAACTTGGACTGCAATGAAATTATGACAGGGTCAGCGTCATACAGTTGGTTAATTGCGGAGATTTATATAAACCATTGGTTTCCTGATTTCTCATGTGTAACTACTTTTTTTACACAAACATTGATTCTGGACTATTGAGAATCATTAAACTATGAATCATAAATTTTAAAACTTACATTATACGTACCCCACAAGCAAAAAAGAAAGTTCAATATTATACAGAGAACACATATTTTATAGAAAGAGAAATAAGAATTACCTTGGTTCTCAAATATATAAACTGCATATATTTTACTTCACTTTGCTCTCCCATGAATAAGAATGAAAGATTCTTGGGGTTAAATAAGAAAACAGTTTTGTTATATTCTCAAAACAAAGACTAAGGAGAGACCAGGGATCTCCATTGGATTATTCAGTGGGAATTTTAAAATGATACAGCGCCCACCTGAGTAAACAATGCTCAGTTCCAACTGCAATTACTAAACACTGTTACAAGGCATAATATTCTGAGGGTTCCTTGAAAACAAATTCACCGCTGATATTTCTCCTTTTCCCTAGGATCCTAAGTACATGGAGGGGGAAAAAAGCTCTCAATTAAACATAACTTTTCTGATTTACTACATTTCATGCCTCAAGAGCAGAGAATAACTGAGCAATTATGACCATGGCCTGGAGTGTCCCGGTGGCTAATGACCTCAGTTCTCTAAACCTTTCTGGATAGAAACCCAAGTGGGGGGTGGGGAGAGAGAAAGTGACAGTTAAAAAGCTGCTAAGTGGTTTCTAACTCTCAAGTGTCAGAAACTTCAATACTGTATTTCTTTAGGCAGAATGTTCCTTTGTTCTTCAAAAGCCATCTAACGGAGCCTTTTAGTTATGCAAATGTAAAGCAAATACTCTCTTTGGAAATGGAGATGTGGCTCTAAAGATCGAAAGCTGTTTCATGAGAGAGGATGTAAAAGTTGTCTATTTGGAGATGTCTAAGGAGAAAAAGCCTTACCAAGGAGACTGACTCACCTTTTTGCACAAGTCTCTGGTTGGCAGGTAGGGGACGGACACTCCAGATGGACACAAACTCTTCTTGTAAGACACTATGCAACTCTGGGCCCAAAAGACAATTGTTTTGGGGCCTAAGAAATGACATGTGACCCAGAGTCGCCTGCTATCCGAATTTGAAACCCAGTTTCAGTCTTGTGCAAGGTATCTTTATTTTTGTTGTTGTATTTCCTGGTTATTTTTGTAGTTTTAAGAATCATATATTTTTTAATCTCTATATTCTTTTTGGTTCTTTATTCTTATATGCACACCCCCCCACACACACACACACACAGACACACGTCGTTTTAGGCTTATTTTGGGTCTTCGTTTTTCACTTCAATTTTTGTTCATACATTTATATATAAGCATTTTATATTCTGTGTCTCACAATTGATTTGAAGTTTTAGGGAGCTACATCAGTCACTGTTTGAATTTTTTCATGATATACTGATTCCCTGGGGTATTTGGGAATGTTTCAAATGAAGCACATATTTGCTTGTTATCTGTAAAAGACCTGAATGATTATATAGATGATGTTGTTTTCAAATATACTCCTTTGTTCAGCATTATTATTATCATCATCATCATTATTATTATTATTCTAAAAGCCTAGGAAGAACAACTGTTGACTCGGTAGAGTCAGATACCATTCTGATTTCCTCAGGCAGCCCCAAGCTTAGTATCAATCCAGGAGGGTTTCTACAGGAGCTCACAACCCACAGCCTTTGTTTCAGTTCATTGTTTGCTTTTTTTTTCCTCTTCCCTTGGCCCCTTGGAGACTGCTTCAAGGTCTGGATCCCTTAATACAATAATGATATTATGTCATGAAACGCTTGGAACTTTTAAGGGAGACTCTCAGGATACTTGCTCTGCCATGTAACTAGAAGAAAAAGTTTAACTTTTTTTTTTCTCATTGGTAAAATAATTACTTAGAATCTCTTCCAGTTAGGTAGAGACACATTTACAAAAAGCCCAAGATAAATGAATAAAATGGATATGTGTAACTTCCGGATCACTTCCTTAAAGACAGGTTGCTTACCTTGGCCTTCTTACCTATCTATTCCCAAAGCCCTTGTCTGCTACAGGAAAACAACAACGACAACAAAAAGAGTAAGAAATGGAATGCCAGTGGGCCATTCAAGGGAGGAAGTCTCCTGAGAAGAGGAACTTATTGTCCATAATGACCTCTCTGAGTCGATAATGATCTTGGGCAGTAAGGACCCTTACCTGGTCTGAATGTCACATGAAAAAGAAAACAATCTCTTGTTTTATTTGAATCTCTGCATTCTGTGACCACCTACAGCAGCCCCTTCATATCCTAAAGTGTACTGTATGTTCAAGGGTAACATGACTAGATACCCTAAAAGCTCCAAGGTAAGAAAAATGTTAACTTCGACAAATTCTCTAATCTTTGAAGTGAAGACTGCAATTGAAATTGAAATAAAGAAATGAATACCTAGGAGAAAAAGAAAGAACATGGAGAGAAGGGGGCATAAAGAGTTTAAATGTGACAGAAAAACTGAAAAAAGTCTATCTTATCTTATGCCGGATTGTGGGGGGGGGATTGTAATTACCCAGTAAGATAAAAGCTGTTGAATTTGTAGCAATGGAAATATTAAGACAAATTAAATACCAAGCTTATCTCTGCTCCGTGCTATCAATATTTTATACTAAACATCTGTTCCTTGTATCTCATCTCAGAAACGCTTCTACACTTTATCAGCACAAGCACAGCTTTTCAAAGCAAATTAAGCTAAACCGTTTTCACTTAATCACCAATTGATCACAACATGCAGAATGCCACATATTGATCTCTAAGAGCCCCATTTTTCCCAATTCAAAAAAGCATATTGGAGGAAGCACTTGATTTGCAATCAGAGTAAACTGGTTAGGCTGACACTTCTGACATATTTTAAGGAGGAAGTATTTCAGTGATTAAAAGGATGCAACAACATGTATTTCCAGTGAGATGAAAATAGGCAATTTCCAGCTTTTAGTTCAGACTCTTACAGTGACAGACCTTAGACAACCTCTAGTTTCATGCAAGTTTGCCAAGGAATACCAAGGAGATGGACATTGTTTGATCTTCTAGGGCACATTGGCATTCGTATCTAGAGTGCCACAGTATTAGTAACATGGAAGTAGTCTTGCTGACATTTGGCCAAAGCCATTGCCAGTGGGTGACCCCTGTGCAGATTTATTGCCAGTCCTTCTACTCTAGGAACTATGGGTTTAAATGCCTGCACAACCTGAGCAGTTAGTGTAAATAAGTGAGGAGAAATGCCTTAAGGAGAGATGGTGTCCCATTCAGGTGACTATTGTTGACTGCTACATGCAAAGTTACAGTCTTTTTGTCCTCTCATGAGAATGCATAGTATCTTTCTGGCCCCTCCATTTTATGTGATGTCGGTGGTGGCTGGCAATCATGTGGGTGACACTGCCCACCAAGTTAGAGACAAGACTAAATGGGGGCCAAAAATCAGATGATGGCAAGCACGAGGCCCTGAGTTTGACCCCTAGTACCAAAAAACAAAAAAAAAAAAAATCAGATGAGTTTAACAATTATCTCTGGTGTATAAAAAGACACATTTGAGGAAACTGTTTATGGTCATTCTGCTTTTATATTTTCTAATTGTTTTAACTTGTCCAAATATAAGCAGAAACAGTATGAAACATTGGTTTGATTTCTATTTGCACCCGGGCTGCATGTTCAATAGCATGCCTATCCATAGCAAGTTGGTATGACAACAAACTTCAGAAGTTATGCAAATTCCAGCTATTTCCAGAGCAGAGAGGAGGACCTCAGGAAAAAATAGGGGAGCTGGAGAGGGAGGTGGAATAAGCCTTTAGGATGGTGAGGTTACAGATCTATTACTCATTTTACTCCAGGACCCAGGGAATCTGTCTGTGCTGAGAGTTCCAACCAACTTCAAAGGGAGACTTGTGATCACAGAAGCTCGATGAAATAATGGAACAAGAATAAAATTGGCCCTGTGTGAATTAGATTGCAAAGGCAGGAACTTAGCTTCTTGTACCTAAGGAGCTAATGTTTAAATTAAAACTTTCATATGCCCTCTGTGATTTTCTAAGAATCCAGATTTGGTAGCAATGACCATCCCAGAGAAACTAACAATGAAATTATTATGGTGGGGCAAGACAAAAGTGAACAGTTTTTCCTTTACTCTTTTCAAATGATTGGCTCTCTCTCTCTCTCTCTCTTGCTCTCTCACTCTCACTCTCTCACTCTCTCTCCATCTCTGTGTGTGTGTGTCTCTCTCTCTCTCTGTCTTGTCTCTCCTTTTCCCCAGAGCCAGCATAGAAGTGTCAATTAGAGGATGACTTTTTTTTTTCCTTTGGCCCTGAAGGAATCTAGCAAGAGACTTTAGTATTTTTCTCTTTGTGAAATAAAACCTGGCTTTGAAGCCAGGATCTCTGAAATGAGGCATTGCAAATGTCCTTTGATGAATCAGTCTGTGTGAAGGAGAAAAGAAGACAGAGAGGGGAGCAGCAGATGGATTGCAGTGAATGTTCTTCTCATGCTATGCCCTTTTAATCTTCCTAGAATGGTCCTGGAAAATCAAGAGGTCAATCATGAATTCATCAAGGGGTCATTGTCTCTGGCCGGTATCCGAATTGTAGAAGCCCTCCCTCAAATAAGCTATTTAAAGCAGTTAGGCAGTCTAAGGTGAGGGCAGGACATGAGGGGCGCTAGAAAACACCAGCTTCAGGGAGCGGTGAGTCAGCAAAGCCTTAGAACATTTCCAGTGAGGAAGACATTCTCAGGCTATACGGACACAACTTCATCATGAACGTCATCGATTCACAAACAAATGGTCACCTCACATTTTTTCAACAAGGGAAAAGGCATGCAAGTTATGCTGGTTAATTTTTTTTTTTCAAATGCACAAAAGAAGACAAAAAGAGAATAGAAAACTGGGTTGCTGTTAAGTCACCTCAGACTTACAAGTTGTAACCTCTGTCTGCTGACACTCCAGTGGCAGTTCTGCAAGTTGTGCTAAATGTCCCCTTAGGGATTTTATGCCTCTGGGGGCCTTCTGTCTGAAAGAGACAGAGAGAGAGAGAGAGAGAGAGAGAAAATATCAATGTAGGGGCTAACAATGAATTGCTTACAGTAAGAACCATAATGTCTGTGAAGTTTGCTCAGTGCAGGGCAGCTGCTTGCTGTCTTCGGTGGAAACACTCAGCCGCTCCCATTCCTCTAGCCCGGTAAGAAATAGCCTTTTCCCTTTCCCCCTCGAACATCTCCGCCTTGACTTCCCATGGCAGCCCCTTTTAAATTTTGGATGAGGTGTCAAATGAAATTTGACAGCTAACTGATAGGTTCAAATTCTCCCAGGGCAGTCTATCCCTGAAGACACAAAAAACTAATTCACTGGCAGCCCGGCAAATTTTCTGAGATCCCTATCATTCCGCATTCAGTTTGATGTGCAACCAACTGCTTTTTCTCTGGTGCAATACAGTAACTCTCATTAGCTCGGCCTTTCTGGGACAAAGGGCAATGATTTTAGCATGTCACTCCCCCCAGTTCTGTCATTTTCCAAAATTTATTTATTTATTGGCAAAATAGAAAATGGTCACGGTTAGAGAAATCATTGACCCTAACAGAATTGGTGTAAAATGTTATTTTTGATGTCATTGAGATGTCATCTTGTGAGTCGCCTTTCAATCAAACTAATCTTAATTCAAAGTTATTTAGCATTGAAAGACTTTTTTGTTTTAATTCTCACCATACTTTCTAGCTTAAATGTAAGTGTGTGTATAGTCTCCTATCAGTAAGAATGACTCTGTTCCAATCATCAAATCAACTGAAACTTGAAACAAGAAGTATATAGGCAGTATTAATCCCAACTTCTTCTTAAGAGTCATGCAAGAATATTGTTGCAGTGGCTTGTTTTTGAATTTGACATTAACTTAATTATTTGGGTCTTGGTATGGCTGGTATCTAGGTGTCCCACCAAAACATCACACAGTCGTAAGTGAGGCTTTTTGGATGTGGCTGGATCCAGGGTGTGTGATGCTGGGATTAAGGGTAGTCCACTCTGGGAATGGGTGGCACCAACCAAAAGGCAACCTGCAAGGGACAAAAGACTGCTGCTACTTCCCTGCTCCCTTACTTTATTGCTTTGCTGTCTTTTGCTTGTCCTTCCATAACATGGACTGTTTCTCCTCTGTGATGCCCCTCTGCCATGCCGCCTGTCTTGGAGTCAGCTGACTATGAAATGAAACTTCTATAAGCTGAGCTACAATAAACCTTTCCTCCTTTAAGTTTGGGTGTCAGGTATTTTGTCTTAGGCATGAGGAAAGACCTTTTTCCCATCTATAAAATGAGGAGACTAATACAGTAGCCTTTCTTTATCTATAGTTTCAACTGGCATGGTTTCTGTTACCTACAGTCAGTTGTGCTCCAAAAATATTACATTTAAAAAAATTAAAAAGAAACCTATTGTAAGTCTAAATTGCATACCATTTTGACATCTGGGATTTCTGGCCCTATTCTGCCTGGAAAATGAATCATTCCTTTGAACAGAGTGTCTACACTGTACACAGTAACCACCAATCTCAGACACCAGGTCAGTTGTCCAGGTGTCATCATGCTTTTGGGCAAATAACCCCAAAACACAAAAGTAGTGATGGTAGCATTTTGGATATGTCAAATGGAGTTGTGAAATATTTTCTTTTAGTATTATCACACATCATCACAAGAAACAGAAGAGTCAGTACACTATAGTAAAACATTTGGAGAGGGAAGAGAAAGGAGAAAAGAATGGGCCTGTTCACTTGACTTTTATCACAACATATATTTATAATTGTTCTATTTTTCTGTTAGACATTGTTGTTAGTCTGCTATGGTGTCCAATTTATAAATTAAGTGCAGGAATAAAACATAGGACACATAGGGTTTGGTACGGTCCAGTTTCAGGCAATATCGAGGTCTTGGACATATTCTTAAGGATACAGTGGGAGGATCATAGTATCGAATACATAGGTATTGAAAGAGTTCATTCAGATAACATCTGACACATAGTAAGGCCTCAGTAAGTAGTAGCCTAAGGGAAGCAAATATCAGTCTAATAGTATCTCAGAAAATTGTGCTGTATTGTAGGCACTAGGCAACTAACATCCTATAAATTAAGTTCTTTAAATATACCATGGGATATAATACTTTAGTATTCATTATGTCATTGTATTTCCTTTGGGGCTCCCAGTTCCAACTTAATTCTGTGACATTATTCTGAAATGATTTCAGGGACACTACTTTGAGTTTGTTATCTGAGCCTCTTCCATGCTTAAAAGACTGCACATGAACATGTTGGCTCCTGTTTCTAAAGCCCATTTCCTAAAGTCTGTCTATAAAAACAGTTGTGCTAGATGAACAAGGGCAGTCTCATGAAAGAGAGAAGAAGGACTGAACCATGTGTTTTCCATCCTGATTTTTAGTGAAAAAAGAATAAAATCAAGAACTCACTTTAATCACTAATAAAAATTGTTTACATTTCTCTATTGTAAGGTTGTCATTTATGAATAAAATAGTTACAGTTGAATCTGGATAGTTCATAAGATGAGTCAAAGGAGCCAGGAGCCAATGCAATATTTCAAAAGTAAGTTACATTGTAGGTCATACAAAGTATTAAGCAAAAGAATGAAAGCAAAGCAGAATCAGAGTTTTATCAACATGGATAATATAAAGTACTATATATATATATATATATTTAGGTATAGCAATGCTAAGAGATCTTATTTAACTTTTTAAATGATCAACAAAATGATTTTTGGTTAAATTCAATAAGCAAAACAAAGATGCATAAGATACAATGTACAGTCTCAGTGGTACCACAGTTTTTTAATGATAGATTAACAAGTAATTAGCAATCACTGTCTGAGGATACATTAGAAGCTATGGAACACATCAAAGAAAAAAGTAGATAAGTTTATCTGATGTGGAGAAATTTATAATCTAGGGTAGAAACTAGATAAATAATGAAGTATTTAATACTTTAAAAAGTGATCAATATTATTAAAAATACAGTAGACAAAGAACATTTAAGTAGAGACAAGAGGTTGAATGAATAAATAGAGTGGTCAGAATAGGTAATTATATGGGTCACATTAGAACAAATATTTCAAAGCAGGGAATGTACCATGTAACTGCTGGGTAAGGCACTCCAGGCAGGGGAACTTTCACCAGACAAGTGTTAAGGTAAGAGTATCCACAGTGAGACTGGGTGTGTGGGAGGTTCAGAAGTCAAATAGCCCTTTAGACTATTCTAAGAAAGGAAATTTATAAACAATAGCAAGCCACTAGCGGGGTGTTAAGTGGAGTAGTGACATTACTGGACTTGAATTTTAATGCACCTACTCTGAAAAAAGTCTGAGCAGAGTTACGGGCGAGCACTGAAGGAAGCTGTCAACTGACAGACTTTTGTAGTAATTTAGATAAAGATGTTGGTGATTGGGGCTAGAACATGGTGTGAACAGAGCCTTGAAGGTGACTAGACAATGTTGGATTTCACCTGTAGTTTGGACCAAGGGACAGCAAGAGATTTAAAGAATAGTGTGTGAAAGAGCAAAAGAAGAGTGAGTGAATGGGAAAGGCACAGTGGAGAGTGGAGAGATGGGGAAACTCAACTTGGGACACTTGGTGATGCACATGCACACGAGCAGAGGGAAACCAGCTGCATGAATCTGACATTCGAGGGCACTATTTTTGGTTCATGTATGAATTTAGTATTTGCCATCTACCAATGGTCTCGAGAGCCTTCAAACTAGATGAGATCATGAAGGAAGGACTACAAATGTAGGAAAGAAAGTGACCATGACTCACTGCAGTTTTAAGAGAAGGAGGAGACAAGAACAGTCTAGCAAAGGATGTAGCAAGTAATCAACGAGACAGGAAAACCACAGACAAGCGTGTTTTTTGAGGTCATCACACTGAACGAGGTCACAAGGAGTAGAGTGAAATTGAGGAAAGAAGATATATATGAACCATGACAAACACAGTGCTGCTAGGGTAGTGTGGAGAAATTCTTACCAGTATGAGTTTAAGAAAAAATATAAAGAGAGAAATTGGAGGAGGCAGGCGTAGGTGCCACTTTAGAGTTTGACTCAAATGAGAAGCAAATAACCAGGAAGTACAGTACCATACCTACCAAAATTCTGATACTGAGAAATGATTTCACAGATACTTCAACGTAGCACTAATGATACCACTTACATGTTGGCAAGAGCGATCTAGTAGTGGAACTATCAAGATCACTGCTAGAAAGATGTCCCTAAAAATGCTAGGAGTGCTAGAACTGAACAGACAAGGAGGGACTGACTTTAAGATAAGGCTTGGCGATAGGTGGCAGACAGAGTAAAGGAGACAGATATAAGAAGGTTAGTGATGATGCAGGTTGAGTGTGTGGAGATTTTCTCCTGATGGATTACATTTTGTCATGAAGGTAAGTGTCAGCTTCATCAGTTGGGAATGAGTATGGAGCCAAACGTTTGGGGATCTAGGAGAAAAACCATTAAATCATTAAGTAGAAAAATGAGTCAATGATTATGCTGCAAAACAAAGTATGACTACCGGGAGTCATAGTAGTCTCAACTGAGGGTTTGGTTTATGCAACTAAGATGAGCCCATTGAGAATGGCTGTGTGTTCTTCTTTACCACATTTAAACTTCATCATTCCACATGTGGAGCTGGCAAGTGGATAGGCTTTATGGGGTTTACCAATTCAGTGCAATGAAAGGGGAGGCATAGAAGTCAAAATATTAGCAAGGAAGAAATAATAGTAATTAACTAGAGAAGTAATATGTGTAAGGAGGACCATAAGACCACTGAAGGAGTCCTTCAAATGAGAAGCTGATAGTATTCACTGATTGTAGGTGCTAGTGGTACTCAAGGAAGTTAGTCTGTCTACAGAGAATGAGTGAGAAATACCAAACTTAGGAGTTAGAGAAGGGAGTGTGCACAATTGATATAGAAGGGGTTCAGTTACCTGTATGGATTAGTTATATTTGGAATGTATCCTCAAGGTCTGATTTTGAGAGTACCTGAAGGAGTATGGGTATAAACTAACTTTCCAAGATTTTATTTAAAATAAGCAGACTCTTTAGGGTTAGAAGGAACATCTGTCACTAAGAACTAGAACAGGACAATTGTTGAAGAGACTGACCACGCCAAGGAGTTATGTAGAAGAGAAAGAAAATGACCTAGGGTTCTATAGCTGACCATAAAGAATGCTAGAAGTGAAATCTTGCATGCCAAATTTGAAAGCTGAGGTTCTTTTAAGGGTATATGAGGAACTTTAGTCTGAAAGGAGTTATGCTTCCTAACTGGATGTCCATCCAAAGCCTCATATGTCCATAGGAAGGATTTGGGGGAAGATGATTGGAACACAGGGGCATGATATTTATCAGTGAATAAGTCCACTGATGAGTTTATAGATAAATGTAATCTTAGTAGGTAAAGCCTGGTTGGAGGAAGCGGTAACTGTGGGCGTGGCCTGGAAGGGTCTATCTCCTCCCCTCCTCCCGTGATTCCTCTCTCTGCTTTCTGACTGCCAAGTCCTCCTTTGCCATACCACCCTGCCGTGAAGCTGGCTGACCTAGGACTGAAACCTCTACAAACTGTGAGCCAAAATAAACCTCTCCTCTTTTAATTTGTAGGTGTCAGGTACTGTGTCTCAGCAACAAAGCAAGTAACTAGATATTAGTATTAAAAACAGGAACAAATGCATCTTGTATAAAACTGGGAGTATCTGCAGGAGAGAGGGCAAAATACAACCTATGGGAAAGTCTTTAGAGGACAACCAGGTAATCTAAGGAGGAAATGGAACCATAAAAAATGATAAATGCTTTGTGGTAGAATATACACATGGTTACTCAAATTTGTAAGTATTCAAACAATTGCACATTCTGTGTTGTTATAGCCCTTTACATGAATTCATAGTTCATTGATAGATTAATTTTACTCTTAAACAGGAAAGCAATATCCTACAATGAATAACTGCAAACCTTACCTCTCAATATCATGTCAAAAGAAAATCAATAAATCCATGCTAAAATAGTTGTATCATTTAAAATGAGTCTTCTGCCTTTGATTCTTTTTCCTTGGAAAGATGAGAAAATAATGCAATGGAAGCTGTCTTTGTAGCATGGAAGAAGCAACTCTGTATATACTGTTATTTTCAAGTTTGATCACTCATTTCCAACTCATTTCCTATTTTCCCTTTCAAAAAACCAACCCCACCAAGAATCTCAATAAGAGTGTGTAAAATAATTTGGGCAGCTGACAGGCAATTCAATTTCCTGGCAGATTTTTAGATAATCAGACACCCAGGAGAAACTTGTAAATTTGTTTTATTCATGGTCAATTTGCTATGGCACATTTTTCTCTACCAGCTCAACTCAACTTTTTACTCCACAGACAAGTGGAGCATCATTATGTAGCAGCCACAACTGGCTTAGGTGGTTAACCAGGCACAGATCATCATTTGTACAAACAAGCCCTTTCCTTGCTTCTGGCATTCTTAAATGCATTGCATAGAGATCTTTGTACTTCTCAGAGGAAGCTCATGCCAGACTCTCATGGCTCATATACACAGGGGAATCACACATAATTCCTCTAACTCTGTGTGCCTCTTGGAAACTTTGGACTCTGAGTTAATTATCAGAAAAATAAGAGACCCATGCATCCATACAAATAAGAGTTAGAAAGCTGAGTGCCACCAAATGTAAGTACTCCAGTCAAGTGACTACATATGGGTTGTGATATAGCCTCATAGGGCATGAAATAAGTTTATTTTTGTTAAAGATATCCAAATTTTGTCAATGAAGAAAAAGATATACAAGCTCTCTCAGTTAGTGAGAGCTTTTCTTTTTTCTTTTCTTTTCATTTCTTTTCTTTTTGTTTTGTTTCTTTTGCTTAGCAATTGCCTTATGGTTCTACAGCCAACAACAGCACATAACTGGGGGGGCTATAGTTGAAGCCAACTTCCCTTCTTCTGCTGATCTAGTAAGATGTGAACTCTCACAATGGGACCCTTGAAAGAAATGCTGCCCCTCTATAAAATACCTGCAGAACTGAGGGTCTCTAACACATTGAACCACTAAAAACTAGAGACTTGGTGAATTGTAAGAGACCAAAAATGGGATAAGAGGTTTCCAGTGGCAGTATCTCCAAAGAAACTAGCGATACATCTCACTGGCGTAAAGAAAAAATAAAGATTGTCTTTTAAACATCTACCTCAGCAGTAGCCATCAGTACCAGGTGACAACTCTGCCACCTGGCAGGTGAATATTGGAAATGTGAACATTGCAGTCTTGTCTATGTAGAGAGTGATGTTATTAAGTGTTCGCTAGTGTAAAGGAAGGAAAGCCTACGATTTTCTGACAAAAGAGAAAATCTGAGTCTTTATTTTACAGATATTTTTACTTTTTAAGAATATAACTTAATGTTTATGCATTGCATAGCAAATGAAACATCTTGACAGACCAGAGGAGGCCCATGAAGCAAAAGTTGTACACTGGCATCAGCTACACAAGTTATACGGCCAGCCAATTCTTTCATATTTATATCTCAACTCTTTTCTTCATTAGAAATATTTACTGTGGTGAGGGTCTTTCTTCTTTCTATCTTAAATCTTTCCTACTTCATAAATGTAAAAAATGATATTTTGATATCCTCCATGTACCTTTCTTATATCAATATTTTTCTTCTTTGTTTTGGAAATTAAATTTATTTTTATATTTCACTTTTTGAGATGTAATTGCATATATTCTTGGAATATAATATTATGTCTTGATTTATGTGAACATTGTGAAATGTTTAAATCAAATTATTTAACCAATCCATCACCCCTCCTATTTATTAAAGTTTAATAAATTCTCTTTATTCTGTCACTTCTTCAATTTTATCTTCTTAGGCTATCTAATGATAGGATATTTTAATGATCTAGATGTCAGCAAGTGATGGTCAGTTCTACCTATCTTTCCACAAATTATTTGTTTGTGTATTTATATGTCAATGACATTATTATTTTTCTTGAGCACTTTTTTCTTTCTCTGAATTCTCTCTTGATTTAATTTTTCCTTCTTGCTATGAAAATAAAATAAAGTTCAAAAATACAGAGGTAAATAGAACGAATATTGTGTTTATTTAATTGTCACAGTCACTGTGGTCATGATCATCAGTGGTGTGCTGTTGGAAATTGGAACAAAGCAACCTGGCATGTTTCAGGCAAGCACTCTATCACTGAGCTACACCTCCAGCACATGAGCATAGTAGTTATGGCCATTATAATCATTTGAATTGGCAGGATTTTCTCTCTCTATCTCTTCCTTTCTCCTGTCACCAGGGAGTATCTGAGAAGTCTCCAGGAGCTGAGATAAAGAATACTTTCTCTTCTTTTTAAATTTTTTTTTTTTACATTTAATTAATTAATTTTTGAGAAAGGGTCTCACTAGATAATTCAGGCTGGCCTTGAACCCTGTATATAGCCCAGGCTGGCTTCAACCTCACAGCAATCCTCCTTCTTCAGCCTCCCAAATGTTGGGATTATAGGAATGTGCTACCATCCCTGGCAAGGATTCCAGCCTATCCACTCACTCATGGAATACATTTGCAGGTTTGCTGAGACCCATTGTGCAAAAGAATTTTCAAGAATAGTCAGTAAGAGAAATGGGATTTTGTAGATAGAAATTTAAAATATACTCTCAAAGAAATTGAGCGCAGACCCTCTAGACAGAGAAGTGTCTTAGGATCCAGAGTTGGGTATGTTTGGAGGCTTGGGGGTATCTTCAAGGTGGAGGATTGTGAATGTGTATTCCTACTGATATAAAGGTAAATAAAACTCCCAACCTGCCAGTCGTCAGACACACTGAGTTTATATCCCCTGAAATTAAAGAACGAGTTCTATGGAACAACAGAAGTTAAGAGTAGGAAAGATTTAAAGACAGCTCCTGAGAAACAGGAGGGAACCAGGAAGTGGGTTGCCACCAAGGCTACTTCTCCAAGAATTTCTCCTAGAGCAAAGTGAGGAGGTGGGTACAAAATCATGAGGTGAGTACAATGTAGGTCAAACTATAATCAACCAATAAGATTACAAGTATAGCCACTTAGCTAATATTCATCCAATAGGGAAGTGGTTCATGTAACAAGGGTACATGGAAAGAAGAAAGGAATTTCGGGGAAGGGATGGATCTGGATGCTCTGGTCACCCATGTGAGTAACTGATGCCTATTTGGACTTTACTGGACCAAGTGATACCAATTACAGCATAATTCCAAGTTACTGCTTATCTCTTAGAGAGGCATGTGGGTCTGGTCATTACATCTTTGTTTAGGGTCCTGGCCTACAACAGATGTGCCACCAGCTACAATTCTGATGTCTCTATTTTTTCTGCTGACTTCCTCGAGAGCCCATGGTCTTTCTATCTAATTTAGCTGGCTCTAAGACTACTCTTTACCAAATCACCCATATGGTGGGCTATTTTAGAATATAAATCATTTACATGTGTTTGAAGCAGATATGTGGTCTGTGGGCAGAAGCATAGTTTACAGGTGAAAAGAGGAAATCTATATACAGGAGAAAAGGTCCAGGC
>RJWM01013970.1:0-51811 GCA_004363535.1 Dasyprocta punctata | reverse complement strand
TGCTCTTCAGGGCAGCCCCGCTTCTTCTTTTGAGCGTGACTTCTCGGCTCCTACGTAGACCCCTCAACCCACTGCACAGCTCCTTCACCCTGCTGGCATAGACTTTCTAGTTCCACCACTGACCTGTGGCCTTCCCAGCACAGAACCGTAAATAAACTGGCGTGAGCCCTTATTGGGGGCTCTTAGGTTCCCAGTTGGTACTGTGGGAGGCATTGTCATGCATGCGGGTCTCTAGTGGGACTCTTGCATGATATTGCTGTGGGATCCAGGCCCTCGGCTATCCTGGGTCTTAGTGTTGTGGACAGATCTTCCTGCACTGTCTCGTGTTTAACTTTGGGTGATTATAAAACAGTATTACAAACCCTGTGTCTTGTATGTAGTTGTTCTCCCTGTAACCCCTGACTACAACAAACTCTCATGGACTTTCAACAGTCTTTGCGCTCCCATTGGGTGCTAAGTGGCCAGGAAAATCAGGGACAAACAGACCCCACTCTCACTGGAGAGACATCATAGGAAAGGAAGAGCCTGGCTGGGGAAACAAATGGGAATGATAACTAGAAACCAAAGCAAAGAAAAATGACCAAAACTGGTGGATAATCAGGACACAGTACGATTGATGAGTTGAATTAAACAGTGGCAGTCTGGGAGAACTTTCTAGAAGAAGCAAGATGAGAGAGGCCTCCATGAGTGAATTATCAAAGGGCCTGAGAAGGGTAGGATATACCAATAGAGCCAAAGCTGGCTGTGGATCTGTGGGCAATCCACATTGGCTTCTGGAGGGCAGGTCATGGAGCCATGGTGGAGACCCAAGGTCCAGTTTCAGCCCCCCAGACCCAGGTTAGCCAGGCCAGAAGTTCAGGCTTCATGCTCCTGTCCTGCATCCTCCCCAGTGGTAAGGGGCTTTCAGCCTTAGATAGAAGCTGAATGCTGCCTGTGCCCCAAGGAGAGCCCAGGAGCCGTGGAGACATCCCCAAATTTGGATTAAAAAAACAGCTACTCACTGCTTCCTCCACAGGAACATAGCTTCCCTCTAAGTCAGCAGGAACCCATCTCTAAGGCTCTGAGAAAATAAACAGAGGGACTCTGATTTCAAGGGACACTCAGTCTCCAAGAAGAATGGCGTGGTCAGATGGGTGTCCTCCCTCCAGGGCATGCCAAGTCGTGAGGAATCTCACAGCTATGGTTCCAGCCCAATCAGCAGCACTTGCTGCCACTGATGGAAAGAGCCATGCTCAGGACTCTCGAGGGAAACCAGCTCTGGGAGTGGAGGGATGGAAACCCAAGAGAGAAGCCAAAGGACTCCAGCTTTACCATGACCTAAAGGCTCAAGACCAAAGACACGGTCCTCTGTCTCTCCTGAACCTCCCACCCCCATCAGCTTCATCAGAACCAATGGCCTGATGAAGCCATCTGTGCCGTGCTCGGACAGGTCAGCTGCTCTTCATTAGTTTTTGCTAGGGTCTACAGTGTAGGCAGAAACTCCCAGCATTCTCTCAGGACAGACCCACTGGAGCTTCAGGGGGGCTCTTGTACAGCCTCTGCCCCAGTGACGAGACACATCTGCGGACGGTGCGAGGCTACATGGGCTCTTCAAAAGGAAGCAAGACATGGGAAGCATCAAAGCCACTAGAAAGGAGGGAGCCACTCCAGCAGAGGGTGTTTTGGAAAAGCTCTTGGCTGGCCTGGAGCACTGAGCTGACCATGTTCCCACCGAGGCTGGGCTTCAGCCCCCAGTGGCTCTGCTGCATGTGGAGCAGGGTTAGCCCGGCCAGTTCTCTACAGGTGGGGCTGCCAAGGTCACTGAAACACAGCCCCGTTCTCAAACGGCCCATGAATTATTAAGAGAAGAGGCTCTGGTGGTTTATTTCAAATCCGTAGGGGAAGATTAGCAAGGCTGATATTCTGCTAATCTGTAGTCCCACAGAGGACCTGCAGGTGCAGAAAGCATTGCAAGACTTCAGAAATGCAGAGGGCAGAAGGGCTTTCTGGCTACCAGAGAGGACAGCGGCAGTGAATGGAAAGATCCGGGTCCCAGAACCAGGGACTGTGAGCTGGACCCCGAGCCCTGCCAGTGACCTGTCGAAGCCTGGAGGACAAACCCTCCTCCACATGGGTCCAGCTGCACGTCTGTCCAGGATGGGCCTGGCCTGGTGACCTCCGCAGCCCTGCTCAGTGAGGATGTGTGAGGACGCGGCTTAGACAAGGGCAGGGCTGACAAACCTGCTGGCCGCCGCAGGAACTGTCCTGTGTGGTGTGTGTGCTCTCACTCACTGAAAGCCTGAGTCTGTGAGTCATTCCTAAGCCCAGAGATTTCTGGAGACATGGACACAGACACACAGACATAGTGACACAGGTACAGGCACAGACATTGACGTTGACAGAAGCAAGGCTTAGATTTAGATTTGACACAAACAGAGCAGCTATAAATGTAGATGTGTGTGTGGACATGTACCAGTGTTTCTCTCTCCTCTGAGCTCCTTTCCTTAGCAAGGCACACGGGCACCCTGCCGCCCATTGTGTCCGAGCTCTTCTCCGACACTGAGGGAGCCAAGTTCCTCTTCATTCTTCCAAGTCCATGTCTAGAACCTCTTGCTCCAAGGAGCTTTCCTGGCCTGGAAGGAGAGGAACCCCTCCTTCTACATGCCACAGGGTCGCCATCTGAGCCACAATGCGCCCATGATGACACCCACAAGTCACCAATGGGGATGCTCCCTAAGGCAGAAACAGCGTCCATACCTGCAGAGGCCGCGCACCCACGAGCTCCACTCGGGCTGCTGGGGAGGACGGCGTGCCCAGTCTGCTGCTCGTCACAGAGGGATGTTTAGTGAGTACCGGGCCACAGGAGTCGCCCTCTGAAAACCAAACTTTGATCCATGCCTCACACCACACACACAAATTCACTCAAGATTCTTTACAACCCTAAGTTAAAAAGCTAAAACATCAAGAAAAACAAAAAACACAGGAGGATACCTTTAGGACCAAAGAACACGCAAATATTTCCCAGACAGAGTTTAAAAAAATAAAATAAAATAAAAAGCACTGTACACACAAAATATTGAGAAATTAGATTTTTGCTCAATAAAAAAACACATAAAAAACAAAAGCTACCAAGTATTCACAGTATGTGCATCCAACAAAGAACTAAACTCCAGACTGTGTTTTTAATTCCCATGGGCCCATTTTTAAACATAGTATAAAAACAGAGAAAGACTGAGATAAACACTTCACAAAGAAGAAATACAAATGGCCAATAAACTTCGGAAAGATGCTCACTGTCTTTAGTAGGCAGAGAATTGCAAATGAAAAGCCCGATGACTGCAGACAGCCACACACACTAAAATGGTTCAAACCGAAAAGACTTTCAGTGCTGTGCTGAGACGGGGACAGAACAACTTGAGTTCCTCCCCCTTGGCTGGTAGAATTACAAAATAGTACAACTACTTTGGAAAACTGCTTGGTAACTTCTTATTGCCAAACATCTTAAAAATACATTTTCCTGGGATCCAACCACGTCACTCCTGTGTGATTACCTGAAAGAAAGGAAAACGTGTGCACAGAAAAACTTATGTGTAAATACCCCAGCAACATCATTCATAAAACCTTCAAACTGGAAACAACTAAAAAGTCCATCAAGGGAAAGACAGATAAACAAACTGAGGTGGATAGAACAATGGAATAGTATGCAACGATAAAAAGAAAGGGACTGCTCGTATACACGAGTAAATTCTAAAAACGGATGCCAAGCTAAGGAAGCCACAGGAAAACAAAGCTCCTATTCCTAGATCCAAGTTTTTATGATTTTCAAAGACATATGAAATGAATCTATGAGGGTAATATCCAGAATAGTGGTTTTCAGGGGAGGGGAGGTTAGAGAAGAGATGCCCAGAGAAATTCTCATGGAATTAAAATACTTTATATCTTGAGGGGGTGCTGGTTACATGGTGATGCACATTTATCAAAACTCATTGAACTGTGCATGTTATATATGTAATACTTCTTTTAATTATGAAGGAACAATAAAAATTAAGATATTTGCTCAATACTTATTTACAAAATGCCTACTATGTACTGGACCTTGGGTTAGGGGCTAAGAATGTGGCTACGAAGAGTACCCGTTCTCTTTCTTTCTCCCAAAAAGAATGAATGGGGAAAAACAACCTTTTGACCTTCCAAACACACTCAGCATTCTTATGATTGAAGTGTAGGCTTTCCCAATCATTCCTCACACACATATGCACACACACACACACACACACACACACACACACACACACAGAAGCAACAGGAGCTTGCTTCTCGCTGCCCTGGGCCTCTGACGTATGGCGATGCACAAACATCTGGCTCGCATGCAGCCCCTCGCACACACTCAACGGTACTGCCTGCCGGAGTAACCGCACAAGGAGCCCTCCAGGTGAGGAGCGATGGAGGCGAGCATCTTCCAGAGCCCTCGAGCAAGCTCCTCCCCGTTCTGAGGTTCTTCCGGGGGAAGGCGCAGCTCTCCTTGGGCTGCGGCCTTTGCTTGCAGTGCTAGAGAGGCCCCAGGAAGAGCGGAGGGAGAGCCCTTGACCTGCTGGCTCCCAGCTCCCCCACCTCCCCCTCCAGGGAGAGGAGAAATCCAAACAAAGGCCCATTCTCACAGGCATCCCTTCCAAGAATAACCAAGTTCTAGAGATGCCGGGTCTGGTGTGAATAAGGAAAAAATGCAGAAATCCAAAAGGCAAGGTCCAAAAACATTTCTCCCACTGAGCATGCTATGAAAAGAAAAGACAGGAGGAGGTAAAAGGGAAGAAACCCCAGGCACCCTCAGCCAATGAGGGGAGCAATCTCCAGCTACCACTAATTTTCCTAGAAGAAGAGATCTCACTGTCAGTGACCCAGGAGGTGCCCCATTACCTTCCAAAGTTAAATCCTACACCTAGGAACTTCTTTACTTGATGAGCATTCACTCCTCATCTGTAAAATGAAACGAGGCTGCCTGCCCTGCCCACTCCAGTGGGGTCAGGAGATGCCAGGACAGGAGCTGCCACACAGCGAGGTCACCGTCACTGCAGTGCGAGTCTCCCGGCCTCTTAGGGCGCTTGTGTTTACTAAGAGAATAGCACGGTGCTAAAGGGTACAGCAGGTGTTCTGGAAGCGCAGACTGGAGCCCAGGGCACCCCAGGGATCAGGAGGTGCCAGGGTCAGGGCGTCCTATAGTCTCAAGGGTCCAGAGGGAATGTGTCTGTGGCCAGAAGAGGGGAGAGTTTCCAGACAGAGGGAACAGCGTGCATCGCAGCAGTGGCAAAGGAAGAATGCTCCACTCGGGGAAGCTCGGGGAGTCCAGGAGGTCAGCAAATAGAAAGCAGGAGTGAAATCGCCTGGGAGACTACAGGAAGGGCCACACAAACTTCCTTCCAATGCCCAAGGTGACAGCCAGCAGCTGCATGTGACTATTTAAATTAAATAAAAGTCAAAGTCAAACGCATTCCTCGGAGGCACCAGCCACATTTCAAATGCACAAGGCGCCTGTGCTGGTGGCTACCGCTACCGTACTGAGCAGCACAGATGCACAGCGTTTCTACCACCACAGAGTTAGACTGGGTCTCACTGCCCGGAGCAGCTCGTCTACCTCCGTGGGAAAGGAAATGAATCAGAGGCGAGGCGGCCAAGTGCCCAGGTCGAATGGAGATAAGAGGCTAGAAGTGGCTGAGAGAGCTGTTTAAGGGTGGAAGGGACACGGCTTGGTAACCAGCGGGCTGGGAGACGGAGTGCAGAGGGCTTAAGAAAGTCAAGTGCGATGGTCCGAGTGCTGGCATGGTCAGCTAGGGAGCCAGCAGTCCCCCGCAGACAGAGGAAGGAAGAGGGAGGACGAGCGGGGCTGGGAGTGGGTGAAATGCTGTGTTTTGGCCACGTCCAGCGCCCGTGCCCATCAGACACCCATGGGCTAAAGCCCGGCGGGTTTGCAACCCGGTTCCAAGTTGGAGGTTGGGGGGGTGCCGGGCTGGAGGCTGGGGCTCTGGGCGGGGCCTGCGACCCGAGAGGAGCGGTGAAGGGCAGGGCTGAGGCTGGGTGAGGAGGGGAACTGCTGGCGCTGTGTGCTGAGGCCTAGGAGCCGCAAGGGAGGAGGGCGTGGTGCCGAGGGCCTCGGGACCTGGGACTCTGGGCTCCAAGCTGCACGTGTGAGGCTGTGGGGGCCACGGGGGGCTTCGGGCTGTGGGATGTTGTGTGGTGCTGGGCCACAGCTGCGAGAGGCTGGGCACCATCTCACCGCCTCCGCCCCTCCAGGGAAGACACCGATTTCTAAGTAGGCCCCAGGAGGGGTTCTTGCTGGAAGCCACGTGGAGGGGGAAACGAGGTGTGTGTAGACCGGGCAGCGCCGCGGGCACCAGCTCAGGGTGGGGAAGTAACTGGGCATCGGGCTCCAGCGCCCCGAGGGCCACTCAGGAAGGAGGCCGCGCTCGTCCCCGCCGCGGCTCCCGGGACGCAGGAAGGTGGCAGCACGCAGGAATGTCGTTCTCAAAGCCACAGGGACACTTCCTGTCAGTTCACATAATTGAGCATTACAGTATTTAAATTACAAATTGAAGATTATTTTTACAGGTGTCATTTTAAATATAACACGAAATTTCTTGACATTACATCAGCCCCACCACACAAACAGCTGCCCCAGGCCCTCGGCATGTGGGCGGCACATGGCCGAAGGGGGTCAGGTTACAGCGGGCGCAGCACAAGTGCGGGGGCCGGGGGCGCCCACGTGGCCGGTCCAGGCTGTGGGGGTGTGCGTGGCACCGCAGCGCATGCGCGCCAGTCTTCCGGATGTGCGCGCTGGTGCCTACGTGGCTCCGTGTGTGGCTGCGTGAACGGAAGCGTGGAGGCGCGGGCTGATCTCGCGGCTGAAACGCGGCCCCACAGGGATCAGTGGTCACTGTGGGCAGGGAACCCGCGGGTCTCTGTGTTCTCCAGGATGCGGCCAGCTCTTCTCCAAGGGTAGAGGGGCTGCTAGAGGTGGTCCACGGTGGTGCTGCAGTGCCCTCCAGTGGACGCCATCCCCTCCCCAGCCACCAGCTGGACCCACAAGTGAAAAGACGCCTCTTGTGCCTTGCTGGTACCAGAGCCCAGGCCCAAGTCCTTGGCGCCACCCCTGAGTGTACAGAAGAAGCCTACCCTGCACCCTTCTCAGCTCCCCAGACTGAAGACTCTGGGAGCTGGAGCCCAGCTTCGGTTCTCCAAGGGGCCCCCCAGCCCCTTCCTCCTGGGCCAGTCACAGCCTGAAGACACAGAATTTCTTGCTGCTAGGGAGGCACGCCCACATTCGGGGGTGTCACCAGGTCAGTGTCTTCCAGAGTTTCCCCTTAGGCCCCAAGAAGGTAGCAGCCCCCTCCCCCAAACCCCTCCTTAGGTCACCCTTGGAGATCACCTGCTCCGGGCACAGCACAGGGCAGTGAGAGGAGACTCCGCAAACCAGCAAGCGTCCATTTGCACTGCTGCAGACCCAGCTGCAGGGGGAAGCGCAGGGTGCCTCACCTTGCCGAGCAGAGCCCTGCCCTGTGTGCTGTCTACAGGGGCAGCTGCTGGGTTTGAGAAGTGAGCAGTGGCTCCAGTATGGGGTGCAACCATTCTGGGGGGCTACTTACAGAGCAGAAAAGAGGGGTCTCTCATTAAGACGTAAATCTGACAGAAGAACCTTGGGCTTCCACTCCTGCAAACTGTTATCCCTGGCACCATCAGGCACCCACCAATCTGCCTGGGTGCCAGCGAGGTGCAGCAGCCTGGCTCAGCCAGCTCCCCCAGATCCAGTGGAAGCTGCTACTGGCCTGTGAGCTGAGGGAGGGGACATTACAGAGGAAACTGGAGCCATCTGGCCATGGGGGCCCCAGGGCCAGAGAGAGCCAGCCAGGGAGTCCACACTAGAAGTTTAACAGGCCGGGCCAGGTCTGCGAGGACTCAGATGTGCAGCCCTGCCTTCCCTCTGAGTTAACTGCTTTCCCGTCATTAGGGCAGGTGCCTGACATCCACAACACAAAGAGCAGAGGTTTACTGTGGTTCCCTCGTTTCAGAGGGTTCGGCCCGTGATTGGCTGGCTCCACGGCAGAAAGAACATGCGGGAAGGGCCCTGCAGAGGGAGCTGCCCGGAGCACGGCAGCCAGGAAGCAGAGAGGAAAGGGATCCGCTGGGGACGAGAACGCATCTTCCAGGTCACGCCCGTGGTGACCTGACTCTTCCACCCAGGTCCCACCTCCTAACAGTGCATTCGACTACAGATTTGTCACTGATGAGGACAGCAACCCCATGATCCGACACCTTCCGAAAGCCCCAGCTCTAACACAAGAGACTTCGGAGGGATGTTTTAGGTCTAGCCGTAACACCCCCGAGGCTTGGCCTGCCCAGCAGAGCCGGCACACCCAGACTTGCAGCTCAGCAGCGTGCTCTGCTCTAACACCAGCACTTGAGGCCCCCTTTAGGGAGCACGGAAAGGCTGAAACATCTGAGCAGTGTGGAACAGGACGGGGAAGGGAAGGGGGCCCGTTGTTTGTACAATGCACCAAATGCACAAGGCGAGACCCAGGGTATAAGCCAAAGGCCTCCGAGGAGGTTCCTCCCTGGCTGTGTCCAGAACGGCTGAGACTGCCCAGCCCCAAACCTGGCGAGCAGCCCCTGCACTGCAGGCCTCAGAGGTCCCTTTTCAACTGCCCACTCCAGTCCCAGCAGCTTGGGGCCAACTCCTTCCAAACTGCACCTGTCCTGTCGTTTCCTACCCTTTTGGGGCTAAGAGCCAGAGGTGCCACTCAGGTGGCAGAGACTCAGAGCTCCTCACTGCGCAAAAAAGCCAGGAACCTGCAAGAAGAAAGACTCCTCCAGAGGTGGGGCAGGTTTTCTGCTACCCCCTTCTCTGACTTCTGGTCTACCACTCTTCTCCAGGTGACCTCTTTCAATGCAGTGACCTTTTTCTCTGCCATTTTTGACTAACATCTTTCTAGTTTCTCTTACACAACCCTTGTCGCCATCGTTTTAACAATGGGAGAGCAAGAGAATCATGACACGCTGAGAGCCCCTCACACACATCAGGAATCCGTTCCCAGCCCGGACCGCAGCCTTCCCGGAAGCTTCCTTGTGAGGGCAGCTATGACGTGCAGCTAACTCCCCCGCCTTTCCTCAGTGAGTGTCCCCCTTCTTCAAGCAGCTGCAGCTTTCAAACAGTGATAAGCATGGCCAGCAGCTGAGTCCAGTGGTGACGGCCATGGGGAGGAGGCGGAGTCGCAGTGGACAGCAGCTTTCCCCACCCAAGAAAACAGAATCAGTATCACCCGGTCACCCTCATCTCTCGCCACCGCTAAACGCTCACTCAGGCCAGTCTGCGCTGAACAGCTTCCGATGCCCATCTCACGGATGTGACCACGACCTCCCAAGCAGACACAACTGTCTTCCCACCGGACAAGGGCGGAGGACGAGGCTGTGCCACTTTCCCGGCCCTGAAACCTGGCTTCCCACCTGTCTCAATTTCAGTCTGCCTGATTCGCATATGTTGAATGAACTGCAGGAAGCTACATTGGGTCCCAAGCGTTTAAAATGGAAGAATGTCTAGAACTGTCACACATCGTAGAGGTCAGCATTGGCCCAGGCATGCAAAGCTTCATGCACAGAGAGGATGGAACTGTATATGGCATTAAATCTCTTTTTTGCTATGGGCCACAGTCTAAATTCTCTCAGTGCTGTTGTGCTGGACTCTCCCCCTCCATCCAGTCCCCCTGCAGGAATTTCTAACCCGTTCTCCCCACCTACGTGTGTCTCCTCACTGCCCACCCGGGCACCCTGCTGCCCCAGTGTGCTGAGGAGCGGTCACAGGAGAGCCCGCCGTGGAGGCAGCTATGTCTCAGGCCGGCAGGACAGAGCCGCCAGGACGTCCTCAGCACCGGCTCCGTGAGGTGCTTCCGCCTGCCTGTGTACTGATGTTTCCCAGAAGAGACTTAATGGCCCCTTTCTCTCTGAGCTGTCCTGTTAGTGCCTTTGTCTGCAGAATTAGCACAGGTGCGCCTGCAGACTAGTGTCCTCGTTAAACTATTTTCTGCATCTTGCTCCCATAAGGGCGGCTCCAGGGGACCTCTTAAACCGGCACTTCATTGCAGCAGCCTCTGCAGATGGGATGAGGTGGCCCCACTTTTACCATCTGAGTGGGGGAGGCCCAGGCCGCTCCGGGTTTTCCACTGCAGAGGGAGAGGGGTCACGGGAGGGTCCGCTCCAGGCCTTCGTCTCCCTGGCCAGGCCCTGCTGTCCTGTCCCTTCCCTGTTGGCGCCTCAGGCCACCGTCGGGCCCCAGGACACAGCGTGAGCTCCAGCTCTGGCCGCTCCTCCTGCGTCACAGAGTTTTCCGGTGACTTCCCAGGGGCAGCGGGGTCACGGGATGCAGGATCTCTGCGGTCACCCCACACCACAGCTGCCGACCCTGCCCCTGCCCACCACCCTGTCCCCTGTGCAGCTCAGGCCCCACTTGCCTGACACAGCCTCCCACGGCTGCTGAGCCCAGCGAGAAAGACCCGAGCACCCCTAAATGCCGGCCCGCGGTCAGGCTGCGGGGGGCAGACCCAGCCTCGCCGTCAGGGGTCCACTCACTTGCCTCCTGCTGGGGAGACCCCAGCCCATCGTGGATGCCGAGAACCAACGTGGAGGGTCAGAGGCAAGGCCCCGGGAATCCGGAGGAGGGGAGTGGGTGGAAGAAGAGGGATCCTGAAACAGAGGCTGCAGTAAGAGCTCAGCCAATGGGAGCGCGCACACGGAAAACAAGCAGGGGACGCCGGGCGTGGTGGCGTAAGCCTTTAATCCCAGCACCTGGGAGGGAGGCTGAGGTAGGCGGAGCGTTGTGAGTTCGAGGCCAGCTTGGGCTACAACACGAGTGCAAGGCCGGCCTGAGCTACATAGTGCGACTCTGCCTCAAAAAACCAGGGCTGGGAGTTTGGCTCTGTGGCTTAAGTGACTGTCTGGCAGGTGCAAAGTTGTGAGTTCGATCCCTGGTGCCACACACACACACAAAAAAAAAATAAGCGGGGAAGAGGGCAGGAGCATAGAAGAGGGGCTTGGGTGAGAGAGTCAATAGCAAAGCCAGCGCCTGCAGTTCACAGGGGAGACACAGAGGACACTTAGGACAGAGCTCTCGGGGCCAGGCCCAGGACATGGGGACCCCAAGCCCCCCGGCGACCTCATGAGCCCAAGTGGCTGAGCCCCCATCAGCACCTCCAATGGACTCAGCCAGGCTCAGCAAGAGCAAGTGAGGACACAGCACCAGGATAACACCCCACTCCCTGCAGCTGTTCCCCAAATCGATGTCCCCTTCTCTCCCCCAGATTAGTCTCTTTGTCCCCCGCCCTCCCGCCCTCCCGCCCTCCTGCCCTCCTGCCCTCTCTGCCCTCCCTTTGTTCCTCAACCTCCCTCCCTGACACATTCAACAAGCATTTAGTCAGCACAGGCTGGACGTTGTACTGAATGGGGTGACTCAGTATTCACTCAGACAGCACCCCTTTTCTCAAGGGTCAGGTCAAGAGAAAAGACGAGAAAAAACTTCATTTCAATAGATGGCAGGCAGAGCAGGGGCTGAGGTAGGAGCCCAAAGCAGGCATCTGCCCCCATCTAGGGGCCTCCGAAGAGCTTCCCGAAAGCTGAGAGTAGCTGAGTCTCGGTGGGAGAGGAGAGAGTCAGGAGAAGGAGAGGATGGCACATTCCAGGCCAGGGAATCGCCAGAGCCAAGCAGGGCCACTGGGGACACCAGCGGTAGGTCCCTGTGGTGCGGGCAGGTGCCATGGAGCTGCCCTAGCCACTACCGAAGCCCAGCAGGGGAGCAGGGGAGGAGGCAGGAGCCGGCCCCAGGGCCAACTCCCCCTAAAGAAGGGAGGAGGCAGCCTTTGATGGGGCGGAGGTGACATTGCCTTTCCCCAAGGCTGCTGGGAGTTCCTCACGAGGGCTCGCTCAAAGTTGCCCCTGTCACCAAAAGCTTTATCCTCAGGAGAGGTTTCCTGAGACCTTTCTTGGAGACAGAAAGAGTCACTCTCTTCCTACAGCTGCTCCCAGACCCAATTTCCAGAGAGCTGCTCCCACTCTGGTCGGGAGAGAGGGTGGAGCCCCAGGGACCCCGTTAGGAGAAATACGGAAGGTGGATCCGCAAGGGACAGGGAGAGAAAGCCGGTTAAGGCTGTCAGCCGCGATGCTGTCTTCTGGGCGGCTGAGCTGGGGAAGATCACGGCAGTCTGTCAGGTTGTTCTACTGCAGACACGATTTTGAAATGGAGGGAAAGAAGCACCCAATGGTGAAAGGTGATTTGTTAAGACAACCACAGGGATTTTTTGATTATAGGTTTAGAAAAATTCCAGCAATTTCACACCCTGAAACACAAAAGCAGATTTATCTGATTTATCTGATGTAAATCATCATAAAATCTGTGTTGGGATTGATCCTATTTTTTAAAAGATGGCATAAAATATGGATAGTTAGGGAACATGAAATAAAAGCAGCAGATATAAAAGCAAAATTAACTCATTAGGGGGAAGGGAAGCCTCACAGGCTTGTGGTTACCTGGGGCTGACTGTCCTCCAGCTCGTAGGTGCCTCTGACAGTGTGAGCAGGCAGGGTCACCTGCCAGGCTCCCAAGGTCTGACACATCGCACCCACCGTCTGCAGGACTCTCACTTCCCTGCCCCGCTTCCTTGTGAAGGACAGCTCGTTCCTCACAGGTGACCGTGGAGAAAGGAGTCTCACAGGACTTCCAGCCTCCTACTTCTGACCAGGAAGCCCCGGTCCACCCGCCTGGCACCTGGCCCGCCTCCCCACGTCCATGCCGGGTCCTGCGAAGCCCAGAGATCTCTGTGCCACGGTTATGATCAGTAAGGGGCCAAATCTGCAGGGCACCTGAGGGCCTCCTCCTCCTTCCCAGACCCTGCTGGGAGCTCAGTTTTGTCCAGAGCATCTCTGAAGCCTTGCATATCTCCCGAAAAGGACCTACGACCTCACTTTTTTTGTTATTTTTCCTTCTTTTATTTATTCTACACCTGTTTTAGCTCTGTGTGGGGTATGTGCCTCCCTCATAATTTTATCTCAGCGAGGCAGTAGGCAAGGTAGTGCACACCAGGCTCCAACTGGCTTCTCCTCCACGGAAGTCTAAGGGAAGTCAGTCCGAAGCCCTGGCCCATGGCCTGGGGAAGAAGGCGAAGGACCTCTTCCTCTTCGGCAGCCTGCGTCTTCCTCAGTCGCTCACTCCCCGACGGCATCCCGCACGCCTGTGACGTCCTTCCTCCGAACCCACGGTCTGTCCTCAGTCTGCTTTTTTCCACCACACAAGAGGCCCAGACATGAACCTACCCGCCTCCTGGGCTGACGGCACACAAGTCCTTAGTGGACAGGCTAAATTCACTGATGGTTTAGGGTGGTGACAAATGATCGTGTCCCCAAAACTGCCTACAAGTTTGTTTTTGTTTTTTGGGTTTTTGGTTTTGTTGTTTTGTTTTGTTTTGTTTTTGTTTTTGTTTTTGTTTTTGTTTTTGTTTTGGTACTCGGGATCAAACTCACAACCTCGTGCCTGCCAGGCAGGTGCTTAAGCCACTGAGCTAAATTCCCTGCCCTATTTTTTGAGACAGGGTCTCACTATATGGTTCAGGCTGACCTTGAACTCACTTTGTAGCCCAGGTTGGTCTCAAACTCACAACGATCCTCTTACCTCAGCCTCCCAAGTGCTGGGACTAAAGGCATGCGCCACCACGTCAGGCTACTGCCTACAACTTTAAATATGAGTTATCCTACACTTGGAAATTCTCTGACTAGCCCACCTGGGGCTCCACATCTGTTCTCACTGGGACCTGGATTCCTAACCAGTTCTCACTTATGAGGCTTCAGGCGCTGCTTTAACTTCCCGCTCTCCTGTTAAACTAGGTCTGAAATCAGATTCTAAACCAAGTGTCTTGTCGAGATACTTTTCTAAACAAATCCAGTTTCTTCTTTAAGAAGAGTTTTGCATCATTTATTAAGAAAAATATCTTTCACTGAATAAATGAGTAGTTTTTATGTACCAGTATGAGCACATAGGAAATACCTACACTGCGATCAGGGAATCAGAAAAGACATCCCAAGGAAGCAACCCCTAAGCTGAGCTCTGAGAAAGAAAAAGGCAGAATTGGCCAAGGGCAGAGGGAAAGAGATTCAGGGTGGGGAAAAGCTCACGCAAAGGCCTGAGAGTGGGAGAGCAGCTGGCGCATCCCAGGGACTGCAGAGGTTTATGGAGGCGGGAAAGCGGTGCCAGCGATGGGCCACAGTGAGAGGGGAAGGCCGAGGAGGCGAGGCCAGCTCGCACGGCTCCTATCAGAAAGGCAAGCTTTTATTTGACCCAGAAGGCGATAGGAAGCTACTGAAAGGTGAAGCAGAAAAGGCTCCATGGCTCCTTCCTCTCTGAGCCGTCACACGGTCACTTTAGAAAGATCATTCTGTCTAAAGGGTGGAAAGCGCAGACCACCGTGGCCCAGCATGGGAAAGGTGAGGGAGGCCTCGGGGAGGAAGTGTAGACATCTCCAAGAGACAGTAAAGAGAAAGAGAGCGGCCCCTTCTCGGGACAGGAGCAGCAAGGGGAACGCATCTCTGGCGACCCCAAGGCTCTGAGCTAGGCGGCCAGGGCAGGTGCTGCTGCTGGCTAAGATGAAGAACACAGCAGTAGCAGCAAGGGAGCCTGGGCAGGACCCACCATCCCGTCCCTTGTCCCTAGTGCAAAGGCCACAGTGTTTCCACTCTGAACTGTTCCCTCAAAATCACCAGCTCCTGCCGGGGATTTAGCTCAGTGGCTCACGCGCTTGTCTGCTAAGTGTGAGGCCACGAGTTCAATCCTCAGTACAAAAAAAAAAAATCACCAGCTCCTGCAGACACCCCCTCTAAAATGGCCTGTGAGAGGGGAGCCAAAAACTGCAAGGAGGGAAAGCAAGCACACTTTGCTTAAAGGCTGTGAGACAGCGACAGAGGAACCCAGCGGCCTTGAAGTGGGCCCACCTGGTGCCAGCACTCCCCTGGCTGCCCTCTCCTCTCCCGACGCTGCACTCATCCTTGGAGCGGGGTTCCAGGAGGGGCCACAGCTATCCCGCCTAACCTCCATCTGGCCCACTGAGCCTCCTCCAAGCCTGAGACAGGGAGCCTCAGTTCGTTCTCTCACATGGACATAGCCATTTATCAAGTCTGAGAAAGCCAAGCACAAAGGTAATATCACTTAGCCAGGCTGCAATTAGCAGATTAGCGGCTTGTTGCTCTTGTCCTGTGTCCCACTCGATGACCTCACGACGGCCCAGGGAGCCTCAGCCCTGAGCCACTCCAGGAAAGGGCCCAGCGACTTCCCTGGCAACAAAATCCCCCCGCCTGTCACCATGAGTTTCCCCATTGTAGAGCTAAACTACAATTGATGTTCTGTCTCTATCAATTTCTCAGGAATGCTGGGAAGCAAGCCCAGTATTAATGAAGACAGCAGAAAGGAAGGCATGAGCTTGGCTCCACTCCAGAGCTGACAGAGATCGTGGATCCTGAGTCATTCCTGGAGACCTGCAGAGGCCCAAACAAGGCAAAACAACCAGGCCCGGGGTCACACAGCGGCTCAGCAGAGTAGACTGATCTGAGAAGACTCAGAGAGTTTCTGCTGGGAAAAATAGGCCCAATACCATCCTTTGAGGATCAGGTATCATTTTTACCATCAGAGAAAGGCAATTTGACTCCAGACTAAAAAGGTATACCCATAGGTATTTGCCCATGGTAACACACACACCCACACCCACACACACACAACCGCGTGTGTGCGTGAAGAGCCTGCGTGTCACATTAGGGGACCAGTTCAAAGCCAGAACTACCACTCACGCAAGGAGCTAGTGCTATACCCCCTGCCATGTGTTTGACCGAGTCCCTGGTCACTCTCAGAACAGCCTCTCAAAGCAGAAGACCAGACCACAAGCAGAGGAAGCCTGGATTGGAGTGGGAGCCTCACTGGTCTCAAATTAAAATCCAATAAAATGCTTGTCTTCATCTCAGCCCGAAAAATGAATAGAAACTGGCTATTGGCTCCTGCTCCTCAGACTGTCATCTGGGGGCTTCTGGTGGCTGAACCTTTTAAAAGCAATATAATCCTTAACCCTCCAAACCGTCCTGCTCCTTAGCTGGCTGGCTCCAGCTGAGCCGGAACAACTCAGCTAAATAAATCATCACTCCCACTGAGCCGGTTACCACCCCAGACACGAATCTGCACAGGGTTTGGAGAATACAGCGAGCTCTGCAGGGGACAAGGTAAGCCAAAGGTGACAGCATACCACGTAGAAACCTGGGGTCCGCTGTCCCCACTGGTGAGTTTTCAAGAGAATCAGGTCCATTGTGAATGGAAGGCACCACCCGCAAGTGCTTGACACAGGAGTGCTAACATCCTCAGAGGCGGATTGAGGCAGTTGAGGGAATGAGGCTCATTTAGATGGGCCAAGGCCCTCGCCTCACCCAGGAAGGTACAAGCCGAACTGGGAGAAAATGGCACGCCACCCTCCTGCCCCAGCGCCTGCTGGGGACACGCAGCACACACCAGTTGGCATCGCAAGTCAGTGCCTCCTGGGTGGACTATTAAGGATTCGATTCGGCTGTGAATTTAATTTACAACAGTTCTAGTGACTGTAAGAGTTGTTGCTAGAAGAAGAGTGAGAGGAAAAGGACGGGGATGTACAAAAAGAAAGCGAACAGAAGGAGGGCGCAGAGGGCACCCGAGGCCTCGTCCAGGAATCAGCCCAACCAATACTGGCAAAGGCAAGTTAAATGAACACATGCCTCATGAAAAGTACCACGCGTGGGAAAATGGGCTGGAACTGGGCAGGAATGGTTCTTCATTCTGAGCTTCTGACCTTAGAAAATGACTTTTGCCTTAGCTCAGTCTGCCACAGTGATACACCATAAACCAGGCAGCCAAAACAACAGACATTGCTGCCCACAGTCTGGAGCCTGGCAGTCCGGTGCTTGCGAGGGTCCTCCTCCTCCTGGCTTGTAGGTTGCCGTCTCCCACTGTGCCCTCACATGGCAGAGAGCAGGCAGAGGCCTGGTTTCCAGGGGCTAAGAAAAGATTAAAAAATAATAATAATAACACTCATGTCAAAGAGAGATGGAGGGCCTAAACAGAACTGAACCGCTTTTACTAGAAAGATAGGGGAAGCTGGAGTCCGAGTGTGAAGTCACACAGACGTCCACTGCCGCCCTGAACCATAAAGATAAGGTGGCGGCAACCGCTTCGTGTGATGTTTCCAGAATTAGAGTTCTGTTCTACCTGCGGATTCTAAATTTGCTCGAACTACTGCTCAGGGACAAAGTTAAGAGAAGTAAGTGTCCCTTCCAGATGGCTTTGCCGAGGGGATCTCTGTGGATGAAGACCCCACAGGACCCCAGTATTCTGACACCTCCACCCCCTGTTCCTCACTCTTTCGGTCAAAACTCACTCCCCTAAGATGGAGACATCTCAGAAGGACAAGGCTCCACAGGGCGGCCCTCTAAGGAGCTTTTCCAGGGAGTCCCACGGCTCCAACTACACCTTTCCCTCCCCTCCCTGGGCAGCGGTGGATCTCAAAACACCTTCTGTAGCATTGGTCATGCTGTACTCAGGGCCAAATGTCTCCTAAGGCCCCTGGCACCCTCATCACAGAACAGTGGTGGCCAGGGTGTTATCGGTGCTTCCACAGAGCTCTGTGGGGCTCCTCCCACCGACTCCCACTGTGCTCCTCTCCTGGCCCTCCTCTCGGCGTCTCCTCAAGACAGTGTTGACTACGGGAAGGAGAGTCGGTCTCTCACCTCTGCCTGCCAGAAGCGTAGCATAGGGTGTAAACCACACTGTGTTGGCTAAGTGACGGAAGAGCCAGAAGCAGCCAGGCCAATGGGCATGAGAGACACCCAAGTGCATGAGGGACTGCTTTTCGCCCTGAGAGAGTCAATTTAAGACAAAACGCGCCCTGATGAGAAAGTGTGGGCGCGGTCTCTTGTCTCAGAATTGTGACTAAGGCTCAAAGTACTGGCTCATGGGTGCTGAGGAGCCCGTATTCTAAATTCAGGACCATCTCCTCTCACTGTTTGCTCCAGCATCCCAGGACCAGCTCCACCACCACAAACATGCGGCTTCTGTCCACACAGAAAAAACTGGGAAGCCGTGGGAGGTGCTCTACGAGCTCAGAGGAAAGCCTCAGCGAGAAAAGGCATCTTTAAAGCGAGGGAAGAGAAAAAGTCCAAGAATCACTTGTGACAAGCAGAAGTTGTTACAGTTGCTGTGGGTTGAACCATGTCCCCCCAAATGCAAGTGCTGAAGTCTGCAGCAGCGGTACCTCTGAGTGTGACTTTCCCTGGAAACAGACATTGCAGATATAACTAGCTAAGATGTGGTCACACTGGGGTACAGTGGGCTCTCCTCCAATGTGACTGGTGTCCTCAGAAATAAGAACTCCTGGGAAGATTGGAGCTGTGATGCACAAGCCAAGAAACTACCAGAAAGTGAGGAAGAGGCTTGAGACAGACTCTACCCTAACACCTTCAGAGGGCAAGCGGCCCTGCCAGCACCCTGATTTTGGACTTCTGGCTTCTAGAACTGCTAGAGAATGAAGTTTCTGTTGTTCTGAACCACCTCCCACCTTCCTAGTTTGTGATATTTTGTTAGAGCAGCTCTAGAAACTAATGAGAAAGACATATGTAAGAACAAAAGACATGCATTTCATTCACTTGTTTGGTGTCTGCTTTGGCATCAGACTCATTGACTTGTGCTTCTGTTACCTGAGCAAGGAGAAATAAAACAGCAGAGCACTGACGTGGTGGGAAGTTGATAGGACAAAGCGGGCCCAGAACTCTCTGCCTGGCTTCCCGGCTTCCAGGAGGTCTGAAAGAGGCCTGCGGCCTGGGCTGGCTGCACGCAGCAGATGAGTTTGTGATGTCACCGGCAGAAAGCTATACGGTCAGTGGGATGAGCCTGAATGCACCACATGGGAACAGCCCAGCAAGGCTGGCACAGCGCCAACGGGCCCTGTCAGCAGAACACACTGGAGAGGCCTCATGGGAGCCAAGATCACGAGCCAGAAGGCAGCCGTTCCTGCCAGCCTGGAGGAACACCACGGCCTGCTGGGTAAGGAAGACACTTGCCCTCTGCCGGGTCTCTTCTCTACTCCAAGACACCCACCTACACGTGCACGCACACACACACACATGCACATGCACCTTCTCTTTCAAAATCTCTGGATCCAGGAAGTTAGAAATAGCAAGCTGGAAATTTCTGGGTGGAAGGAGTGAAGTCTGAGACTGAGGAGTGTCTGAATGATTAGGTGTAAGTCAAATTATAAAATAAGATTATTCAAGTAATCAAATTTCATGGAAAAGTTGACATAGCTGGAGGCACTATCATGTGTGAAAAGGAGACACCAGGTAGTAATGGTGGGAAAAAGTAAAAACCTATGTGAGTGTAAACTTCAATGCGTAGACACTTCAAAATCAATCACTGGTATAGGCAGCAATGAATAATGATATTCCATGGCTTTGCAGTGGGCAGGCGGAGAAGCAATGCCACCAGGAGTCAGAAGAGGGCCGGAGGTCACCACAGAAAGGAATAGTCAGGAAAACGCCCTTCGGGTGCAGCTGGAGCTAAGCCTCAAGTGCAAGGACAGGCCGCAGGTACGTGAAGCACGAAGACAGGAGAGGAGGCGGCATCTTTCTCAGTGGAGCCACGAGCAAAGGCCTCCCATGGGGTTGATGCTTGTGAAGTGCCCACGAGTCTAATTTCTAGGAAACTGAGTGTATATCCCAAGACACAGAAGTGAGTAGGTATCAGATGCCTGGGGACCAGGGACCAAATATTTTGGATAGGGAAGCTACCGAGAAAAAAAAGACAACAGAAGAAAGATGGGTCCTTCCATGGAAGATGGTCAGGGCCAAGCTAAGTGGAATGGACCCAACCACTTGTCCTCAGAGAACCAATGGCCTACCCGGGTGTCCAGTCCCTGGGGGCTGTCCTGACCTGCATTCTGCAGCCTGCACTCTGGGAGTGGTCATTATGGGTTAACTGCAGGACAACAGGAGGACACTGCTGACCAGCAGGTCTCAGAGACCAGCCGCAAATTCCAACTCTATTTCTCAAAGCACCTGAACTTCCGGAGTCTGGGAGGTGGCCCCCACTCCAGCTCGGGAGGCAGAACTGCCTACGAAGTTTATCAGAGTGTTTTGTCTGTCTTCTGGCCTCCAGAAAAAAAAATGCAGCAAAGGAAAGAGGAAAGATACGGAATGCTGGCATGGCAGGCCTAATGGCAAACACAACTGCATGCGCTTCTGCACAGAGCCTGCCCTTCCTGTGGCCTGTTCGGGTTTCTCCTGTGCTTAGAAGACAAAGCCAGGGGCTCGCTCCAGCAATAACATCTCCTGCTTCCCAAAACCATGCTTAGCACGGGTGGCTCCAGGTCCCGGTTTGGGTCACTGCCCCATCCGTCTGATCAGCCCCCTCTTCCCCGTGCTCTCTCTGCCGTGGGGAAAGCCACGGACCACGGTCACTCTAGGGCCAACGGCACTGCAGACCCAGGAGTAGGCACTGCCTCAACCTCCTGCCCCTCTCCTCACAGGATCACCACAAATCCTCACAAACTACCAGGTCTGCCTTCATCTTAAACATGAAAAAGCTCAAAGAACCCACTCTTCATGTTTTGCCGAGCTCCCCCACAGGAGAGCTGTACAAATTACTAAAGATGCCAGAGCTGAGTGGAATATTTCAAAGAGCATCTCTGCCAATCTCACCGCCATAGGGCTGCTAAAGCTGAGGTCGGAAGAGGGATACCGACTTACCCGGAGCTGTCCAGGGCAGGAAGAGAAGGCTGCTGTGCGCCCCAGCCCCATCATAATTTGGAGGCATCATAAAGACAAAACTGGAGCTACAGGAAGGGCCGCACATGGCTAGCCAGGGAAAGTC
Source organism: Dasyprocta punctata (assembly GCA_004363535.1). Lineage (NCBI taxonomy): Eukaryota > Metazoa > Chordata > Mammalia > Rodentia > Dasyproctidae > Dasyprocta > Dasyprocta punctata. The sequence continues at coordinate 30,885 of RJWM01013970.1, read as the reverse complement.
ACCCCACCCCTTAATCCTGCAGGCCCCGGACTCCTGGGTGCTTTCCACACATGTGGTAAGAATGCTGCTACTTGCGGAAAATGAAGGCGTAAACAGCCTCACGTGGTGACCGGATGCCTGTCACGCCGAGGCCAGGCTGCGTCCGCATCTCCCCCATGGAAGCCGTGACCTTTGCTTTCCACACTCCGAACAGTCCTCCACCAAGCACGCAGAGAGAACCCACTGGCTACGGTCAAGAATGGAAGGACCGTGCTAAAACTGGAATGTAAATTATCAATTATAAACAGACTGTCAGCTTGGATAAACTCTTTTAACTTACCAGCAGACCTTGCTCGCAATGTCAATTAGGAAGGAAATAAAAGACATCAGGAGAAACCACGAGAACAAAAGAAGCAGAGAAGCAAAAGGAGGAAAGACAGAATAAACAAGGTGTAAGAGAGCGACCCTCCGCGGTAACTCGCCAGCCGCGATCTGACCAAGGGCACTTTAGGTGAGACCCCAAGCCCCCGCCCGGCGCACTTGGACGAGTAAACCCGAGAGAAGGCTTGGAGGAGGCCCAGCCTGGCCGCAGTGACTCGAGACCAGTAATTCCAACCCCGTGGACGCCCATCTACCCCACCCAGCTCCTATCACACCACAGGCACCCAACGGTCTAAAACTCATCCAACTTCAGGCTGGCCAAGCCCAGGCCCTGAACCAATGAGAACCAGACTGTTCTGTCTAGGAGGCCCCTGCCCCCGCCCCCCCCCCCAAAGCACGAAGTCGTTCTGTCTTAGACCCAGGGTCCAGGAGGTCTGGGTGGGCTCCTAATTCGACTAACATAGGCGGAGACTGGCCTGGTGCCCAGCACGTGGGAAGAGCACGCGTGAAGCAGTTAGGACCGTGTGCCGCCGATTCCGGGCATGGCAGACACTGCTGCTCTGAAGCCCACGTTCTTCTCTCCTTGGGCCGCAGACCCCATGCCCGGCCTCCTGCCCTGCGCTGGAGCCTGTGGAATGGGGACGACCGTGCTGTGCGCCACTTCTAGGCCTGGCCCGTTAAACCCTTCCCTGTGGAATCTTCCTTCTCTCCATCTGCCTGCCAGATACAGACACCCAGGGGAGCAATTCACAGCCCTGGGGAAAGGAAAGCAAAACCACAAGGCAGAGCGGGGCAGCGTCCCTAAGAGAACATGTCTAATGTCACCTGGAGAGACACCAGGGAGAGAATGCTACGCTTTGTGTAAGACATAATTCTTCTTCTATGTTAAGCCACTGAGATTTGGGGACACGTTTTGACCACACAACCACTAATAATCTTACTTACTCTAACTTCATAGCCCCTAACCGTGGATTCCTGAGCAGACGCCACACGGCCTGGTGCCTCAGCCCGATTCCCAGCGCTGCTGAAGCGCTGTCCTGCGTCAGACTTGCAGGAGTCGCTCTATGAAGCCCAGCCCTTTTCTCTCTAGACTAAACCACTGCCTGGCATTCTTCTTCTACAGGGACAGACCTTACTGGTCCTACATTTGCACCTCCTGCCAAACCACAGCTATCTCTGCAGCCCCAGGTGCTATGAATGACTGCTTTGCTCCTCCAGGCAAAGAACGTGTCCCGTGGAACTCACTTCTGTCTACAGGATGCTCTGTTGACTCCCACACACCAGTGTCCCTCATCCCTTCCTGAGTGACGTCAGCCAGCACCCACAGGCACAGCAAGGGCTGCAGCTAACGGCACCTGGCTCCTTTTCCTCTCTTGCCTTCTGATGGTATCAGCAAGGCCTGATGCAATAGTCCTTTCAAGGCACCAGCTGGAGTCAGGATGGAGCAGAAATAGCGAGCATCGCATCTGTACTCCAAAGTCGAGTTTAACCGATCACCCTCACCAGCTCTCCCCGCATGGAGCAGACGTCTGCTGCTTCCACTTGGGAGCCAGAGCCAATCCAGATCAGCTAATCATCTGAGTCTCCACCTGCATCTCCTGTTGCTGCGTTTTCATGTGAAAAATGGAAAGAAGAGTATATCCTTGCATGCTTAACAATGTTGCTTTAGTAGTGAAAGGAGATTAAAGTGAAAGCACTTTTTTAGCCATCAAACAGACTTACTAAGTCAGGATGAGGGGATCACGAAGCTCTCCCAAGCCCAGTGTGCCCCTTCCCACGTGCGCATGAGTACTTCTATTCCCCCCTCTTCTACAACACCAACACAAGCTGACTTCCCCCTCTTCTGAACAACTCTTACCCTAATGATCCATTCATACTGCTTCTCTCCAGCTGTAAAGATTCCAGAGTTTAGCACTTTATCTCTAAGGCAATTTAGTTTTATGTACTAATATTCTGTTAATTGGCTGAATGAGGGGTGTGTGTGCATGCATGCGTGCATGTGTGTGTGTGTGTGTGTGTGTGTGTATGACTTGCCTTCCACACTACGCTAGCAGAATTATCTTGTGCTCATATGACTTGTCTCCCTGTAATCCCACATGTGTGCTCCTCAGCAAGGGTGCACAGAGAAAGGTCCCCCCGGAACACGCTGTCAGAGTAGGGGAAGCTAGGAAACTTCCTAGAGTGTATGTTGCTTCAGTTGAGTTTCAAAAGATGCATGGACATTAGCCAAGCAAGGGCATGGCCTGTGCAAAGGCCAGGATGCCCACAGAGCCCGGGGCCGAGCCCCAGTACAGTGGGCAGCATGGGCCAGGCCTCGGAGGGGAGGGAAAGGGTCCGCGCCTATGGTTGGGCAGCTGCGGGGACAAGCGCTGCAGCTGCCCCTGAGCGACAACGGAGAGGGGAATCTGGAGGACACATGACCTTCAGCACTGCCTGCAGCTGTTTGCCACTTCTCAGCTCTGCTGTTCTGTTTCTCTTCTCTCTCAGGAGGTGACTCAGAAAGCCCCGCTCAGGCCCAGCCTAAGAGTCCATGTGCAGTATCTGGCCCAGGCCCAGGCATCGGGGCCGCAGCAGCCAGGGCACAGCGAGCTGCCCAGGCCGTGGAGCGGGCGCCCCTCCTCCAGCGTGCTCTGCTCCCCGCCAGCCGGAGGACAGCCTCACATTATTTCAGCCCCTGCCTCCTTTGTGTTCCATATTCATATTTTCTTGACACAAACCATACAAAGTTTCAACACTTGGAGACTGCAAAGTAAACCACTTGTACATACCAGGTCTGGTAACACTTTATATAATAGGCCAGTTAGTTAATGCTGCACTACAATAAAAATTCTCTTCCAAGTACACATTACGTCCTCATTAATGCCAAGTGAGTTCAGAATGATTAATGTTATGACAATAAATAACCAGGAGATCATGATGACCGCCAGGCTGCAGCACACGGTGGGGTACAAAACAGCTCTGGCTTCTGCCACCCTCGGAGACACTGGGGTGCCGCCTACCCCCCATCAAGCACACTCCAGAGTCACAGAGCTCGGCCCCAGGGAGGCCGCCAAGTCAACCCTACTCATGAGACCAGTTCGGGGACGGCTGGGCCGAGCAGGACAAGGAGCACACCGAAGCACGCCCTCTCCTGAGAGCACGCGTTGGAAGCTCGACCACCTCCCTCGCGTCCACAGGCAGAACAGCCCTGCTCACACTGAGGAACGTTCTAGCTGCTGTCGGCACTGCCATGAGGTAGGTGATAAATGAGTGTCTCTCTCGAGGGGGACAGCAAAGGCTGTGCTCGTCACCCCTGCCCCATGCCTGAGAGACGTAGGTCCCCGCCCCTGGGAAGCCTCCCTGGCTGGGATTACAGGTGGGCACTGTCACGCCCAGCTCTCAGACCACCACTTCTGGCATTGCTGGCCCTGTACTCATCCCTGCCTGGTGTTTTCAAGCATGGGCCTCAGGAGTAGGCACCCAGTCTGAGAGCTACAGATAGACATGGAGGAGATGAAGGGTGAGCCGGCACTGCAAGGTGGGAGAAAGCAGCTCAGAGTTTCCACTCTGGCATCAGAAGTCAACCTCAATGATTAATAGGGCTGCCGGGCTGACCAAGAAGTAAGGCAGGAGTGGCTAAAAGTGCATATTGACTTTCCAAACAACCATAAATTCCAAAAGAGTGACAAAAGGGCCTGCTCTGTAGTTTCATTCATTATTTAAACTAAAACTTAATTAAAGTCATTATGCTCTTTGTGCATTAAACAACTTACTGGCACAGACACCAAATCAGCATGAGGACCACTGGAATCCCCGCGGATGAGGAGGTCGCAGGTCCAGCCACAGACTGACACCCAACATCTGAGTCCAGCCTTCCCTGGAAAGAAATACTCTGTAGGGAGACACAGAAGAGGACAGGCAGAGGGGCAAGCAGCCGCTCCCTCAGGGAACCGCCAGCACTCACGCAACGCCGGAGCGAAGGCTCGCTCCCCAAGCCACGTCACGGCGGCTTACCTGTGTCCAGACCAACGTGAGACCCAAACCCGACGCTGCCGTCATCCAGGGAAGACCAGGGCTCAGTGATAGCCACAGGAATCGATGTAACTGGCCGGCAGCCGCATGTGCATGGTCTGGTGTAGGGATCTGGGGAAAACATGAGATTAATTCTAAAGTCATTGACATTTTAAGGGTAATGGGAGTAAAATATACTTATGAACCAAACTGAGAGGAAGAAACAAAGGCAGACATATATACTGATAAAAGCATCAAGTCATCAGAGCATGTAACAGCTATAAACATACGCATGCCAATGGCAGAGCTCCACAACACAGGAAGAAAACTGACAGATTTCATGGGGGATATGGACAGTGTGATGGTAAGAGTTGGAGAATTCAATATCCCATTTTTAATAATGGAGAGAACATCCAGACAAAAGATCAATACAGAAATAAAGGATTCTGACAACACTATAAGCAACTAGTATTAACAAACCAACGTAGAACACTTTCTCCAAAATTGACAGAGTGAATACACAGTCTTCTCAAATGCACTTGGGACATTCTCCAAGACAGACCACATTTAAACCATAAAATGAGTCTCAATACATGTAAAAATACTGAAATTATACAAAGTATCATTTCTTACTGAAATCAATAACAAAAGGAAAACTGGAAATTTTACAAAAATGTAGAAATTAAACAATATACTCTTAAGTAACCAATGAATCAATGAAGAAGTCACAAGGAAAATTATAAATTAATTAGAGGTGAGTGAAAATAAATACACAAGATAGCAAAAGTTATGAGATACAGTGAAGACAGTGCTCAGAGAGAAATCTGTAGCAGAAAAAAAAAAAAACTACTTAAAAAAATAATAAGATTGCAAGTGAATAGCCCAGCTTTAGAACTCAAGGAACCAGGGAAACAAGAGCAAGTTAAACCCAAAACTTGAAGAAAGATGGAAAATAATAAAGATTAGCATGGAAAGGAAATACAAAATAAAAAACAATAAAGAGAACTAATGAAAATAAAAGACGCCACTTTGAAAGGAATAATAAAATTGATAAACCTTTAGATAGACTGATTTTTTTAAAAAAAAAAAGAGAGAAAGTGCAAATAAAGTGGGAAATGAATGTGAAAACATGACTACCAACACTAACAAAATAGATTATGACAATACTATGAACATTGAATGCCAACAGATTAAATTACTTAGATTAAAAAGAAAAATTCTTCAAAGCACACAGTTACCAAAATGGACTCAAGAAAAAATAGAAAATCCAAACAGATTTATAGAGCAAGTAAAGAGATTGAACTGTAATCAAAACACATCCAACAAGGAAAATTCCACAGCCAGATGAGTTCACTGGTGCATCCTGACACATATTTAAAGTAGACTTTCAAACAGTCCTCCCCCAAACTCTCCCAAAATGCTACCTAATTCACTCTATAAGGCCAGCATTACCTGCTTTTCACCCCCGCTAACCAACAGCATACTGGAGGGTCCGTCTTACAGTGATTAGGCTAGAAAGGGATAAATGAAAGGCATCCAAATTAAAGTGAAAGAGGTACAATTGTCTTTATTAACAGGCGACATGATTTTATATACAGAAAAATTCCAAGGGTTTCTCAAGAAGCTACTAGAGCTAATAAATTTAACAAAGTCAAAAGATACAAGATCAATACATAAAAATCAGTTGTGCTTTTATATACCAGTATTGAAAAGAAACTTGAGAAAATAGTTCCACATGTTGGGTCAGAGAGGTTCCAACCAGAAGACAACTAGCCTACCTTCCTGATGAGTGGCATGCACGGTGTGGACTCCAGGAAGAGAATGATCCGTGCCTCCCGTGCACCTAGTGGTGTGTGGACTGAGAATCAAGGACCGCCCCCCACCACCCGTAAGCATAAGCAACCTGCTGGTTCAGAGGACAGGCTGAGTTCATAGCAACTAAGGTACATGAAGCAACTAAATGCTTGTATTGTTAGGTTGATTTTACAGGCCTGGGGCCAGCAGTCTGAGCATCTCTTTGGAGGATGACAGTATGCAATGTAGCAAATATGGGGGATTCTCTTCTGTCTTGTCTTTGTGGCCCAATATTGTTCTCATTGTTTTGCTTTATTCTGATTAATTTTTGTTTTGCTTTATTTCATATTCTGTTTTGATTGGTTTTATTCTGTTTTGTTTTTGGTTTGACTTTACTATACCTGATGGAGTGGTCACCCTATTGTGAGGATAACAAGATATACTATAGTAGCTATTGTTTTCTTAGTATCTTCCTTGGAAGTTCTGTACCAGTTCTACTGATTTGTTTTGACTGACTTTGTTCTGTTATGTTTTGTTGGATTTTACTAACTTTAAAATAAAATTTAAAAAAAAAGAAAAGAAAAGAAAATAGTTCCATTTACAACAGTATCCAAAGGAATAAAGTGCCTAGGGATAAATTTAATAAAAGAAAAGTATTTTTAAAAAAAGAAAACTGTTGTAAGAAATTAAAGGAGACCTAAATAAATTTTTTAAGAAGTCTTTTTTTCATGGATTATAAAACCCAATATTATTAAGATATCAAAGCAACCTAGATTTAATTCAACCCCAGTCAAAATTCTAAGTCTTTTTTAATAACACAATAGTTGATTCTCAATTTCATATGGAATTTCAAAGGGCTACAAATAGCCAAAACCATTTTGAAAAGAAGAACAAAGTTGGAAGATTCACACTTCCTTATTTCAAACTTTCTATAAAACTATAGTAAATTAAGATAGTGTGGACTGGCAAAAGTACCAATGTGGAAATTGATGCAATAGAATTTTAAGTCCAGAAATAAGCCATACACCTATAGCAAATTTATTTTTAAAAAACAGTTTAAGACCATGCGATGGAGAAAGAATAGTCACTAGAACAAATAGTTCTATCACAATTAGATCAACATGCAATTAGACATACCCCACACCGTACACATATTGAACTTAAGCTGAATCAATGACTAAATATAAGCATTAAACCCACAAAACTTTTGAAAGAAAATACAGGGGTAAATCTTCATGACCTTGGATTTGGCAACAGATTCTTATATATGAGCAGCAATAGAAAAATTCAACTTCATCAAAATAAAAAATTATACATTCATGGACTTTTAGCAAGAAAGTAAAACTATAACCTACAGAACAAGAAAAAATAACTACAACTTATTTACCTGGCAAGGGTCAAAAAGACAAACAGCACAAATACAAAACGGCAAAAACTTGAAAAGACATTTCTCCAACAAGGATGTACAAATGGCCAAAAGCCTAAGAAAAAATACAAAACATTATTGACCATAAAAGAGAAATACAAATGAAAGCCACAAGGAAGGACCACTTCTCAACCAGCAGGATGAGTATACTTTTTAAAATAAAAAATAACACATTAGTGAAGAGGTGCAGGAATTAGAATCTTCATGCACTGCTGCTATGAAAACCTCCTCAAAAGTTAAATAAAATTACCAAATGGTTCTTCATTTCCACTCCTAGGTATATATTCAAAAACTTGTAGATGAAATCTCAGACACATACATGTACATACATGTTCACAACAGCACTCTTCACACTGCTGACAGACAGAAAAGGCCTAAATGCCCACAACTTGGTGAATGTATACATATGTGTTGCCATGTGGATGAATCTAGGAAACATTATGCTAGGTGTGAAAACAACCAGACACGAAAGGTGGCATACTATGTGAAATACCCAGAAGAGGTAAGTCCATAGACACAACACAGATGCAGCATGCACACAGAAAGAGAGATCATTAGTTTAAGAAATAAATTGGGTGCAGATGAATCTAAATATGCAGGGGAAGCTGGAAAGTGGAATCAAGGAAGAGTTGATACTGCAGTCTGGAGGCAGAATTCCTTCGTCCTCGAGGCGTGTTAGTCTTATCTCTTTTAAGAGTTCCCATTTGAATTGATTGGATGAGACTTGGCCATATTATGCAGGATACTCCACTTCACTCAGAGTCGACTGATTTAAATGTTTGCTATCTCTAAAGAAACTACCTTCACAACCACGTCTAGAAGCCTAGTCAAGTTCACACCTAAGTCAACTGCAATGGTGGGAATGGGAGAAACTTCCCAGGGACATCTAAGTTTCATAGACATCACAGCAAAGACTCACAAACTGTGTGCCTTAGAAAATAGAAAGCTATGGGTCATGGTTCTGCAGGACAGAAGTATAAGCTGAAGGGCTTAGAAGGCTGGGTTCCTTCGGGAGGCTGTGAGAGAGAGAATCTCTTTCCTGCCTCTCTCTCCCAGGTTCTCGTATTTGCTGGTCATGTTCGGGGCTCCTTGGCTTCTGCAGCATTGGCACAATCCCCGTTCCATCCTCACACAGTTGCCTTGTGCTTGTGTCTCTGTGTCCAAATTTCCCCTTCAGTCATGCTGAAGTAAGGCCGTCTCAGAGGGCACGTCTTCGTAAGTACATCTGCAAGGACCCTATTTCCCCAAAATCCCTTGCCCTTTTTGTCATTCAGCCTACAGTTCTTTGCTCAACTCAGATGGAAGCCATGAATCAGCAAACTACAGCTCTGCCAGCAGTACTGATGTCGCCAGAAGACACCAGGTAAAGCTGGATGCCAACAGTTGACACAGCCAGCTGCTCATTACTGCTGTTGCTGTCACCATCCGGTGCCAGCTAGTGCTAGATACCACAGGCAAATCAACTCTGCTGGGTGCTGGTCTTTGCTACTGGTCTTCCTAGGCTGCTGGTCTCTGGAGCTCTTTGGTGTTAACAATTCTGAGTAGTTTTTTGTCTTTCTTTGCAAATGACCACTCTGTCTACACTATTCAGGGTAAAAATGTCAAGTAGATTTACAGGAATTTTGAAGTTCACATTGCCCAAGCAATCCATCATGAGCAGGCTTATAGGACCACCAAAGCAAATCTTTATTTAACAGGTCCTCGCTGCAGCACATTGGGGTCCGTACACAGGAGGGAGCACCCCTAGAATAAAACTTGAGATGTGCTACTTATGTAGCTTGCAGGCCTGTTTCAGTGAGCGTGAGGACTACAGCCAAGGACTCCTCTGGAAGTTCTTGCTGGGGATGCTACGTATGCAAAAACCAGGGGGACCAGGTCCCTCCCCTCCTGATCTTAGCCACTGCAGGGTGCCCCTCCCTTCTTCAAAAAGACAACAGCATTGGCTAAAGCGGCAGGGGTGGGGGAGGGGCGCCATGACGGGTTGCACTCATGTTGGAGTGGAAAATGGCAGTTTGCAAGCCAGGGAGGACACGTCCCACTCCACTGTGGTGCAAGGGGGAGCAGAGGGAAGCAAAAGGATGGGGTGTGCCAGCACAGCCCTGTCCCCACTCCAGCCAACACAGAGAAAATGAGAGCTGGGTGCTTGTCATCTGTCTCGCCCTGAGTCCTAGGGCTTAGGACTCTCACACATGAAGTTCAGGGAAGGTAAAATTCAGCCCAGAACAATGGGTAAGGAATTTGACTTTGGAGTGACAGAAATGCTTGGAAACTAGAGAGACATGGTGGTTGCACAACACTGTAAATGTAAAACAGACTTGTTCACTTTAACACGGGTGACTTTACGTTGTACGAACTTCATCTCAGTAGCTGATTTGAAAAGAGAACGCAGTGTTGGAAACGGAGCTTGAATGACAGGCCCGGTAGCGTGGCAGAGACGGGGCGCTGCAGGCAGAAGATGCAGCACAGGCTAAGGCATGAGGAAGGATGGTCAAGAAGAATGTGGAACCGCCGGAGGGCCAGTGTGACCTCGAGACTCAGCTTCCAAGTCAGTCCCATCAGCTGAGCAATTCACACGACGTCCACTCCAACTGAGAAGACATTGCCTTGCCCACAACATAGCCCCCAGTGCCCCCTGGCTGCCTTCCTGGCCCTCTGAGAAAACGGTTGTAAATGGGGAGCCTGGTGGTATTTCTGGTGCAAGTGCGCCTCTCTCCTCAGCGAATCAGAGCTGGGTAAAGCCCCAAGGGAAAATGCACTGTGAAAAGGGCACACTGAGGGTCTTACCAGACTGGGAGTGGAGGAGAATAGGTTCCGTAATCCCTGCAATCACAATTAAAGTTTTAAAGTTGAAGTAATCTATCTCAACGCTATTCAAAAGAGCCAGCCCAGGTAGGGCTCGTTAATGCTGGTTTGTGACAAGGTAAGACTCTTCCGCCAGAAACTAAGTCAAAAACTACTTCATTCATCGAGCAAGTCTTACTGTGAACAAACGAAGATGTTAGCTCTACTGCGAGTGATGCTGGTTTCCATTCTGGCATAATCTCATTATCTCGCTGCTGACAAGTAATAGCTGGTTAGCAGCCTGTGGGTGGCACTGACCTAAGTCATCCCTGATCATACCCTCAAGAGCCCAGAAAGTTTCGTCTGTATGTGCACAAGTCTTTTAGAAAGATTGATTTAAATTAAAGAAAGACAAAGTAAGGATGACTATACAAAGTCCTAGGGCATGTGAAAGCCTCTTCCTTTTCATGAGAACCAGAAACTGAGAACCACCCAAATTCCCATCAACAATAGAACAGTGGCGCCCACCTCTAACTCCAGCTACTTGGGAGGCTGAGGTAGGAGGATCATGAGTTCAAGGTCAGCCTGGTCAATTCAGAAAGACCCTGTGTCCAAAAAAAAAAAAAAAAAAAGAAAGAAAAGAAACACAAGCAGTAAAATTAACAAACTGTGACATACGCGTAGAACAATGATAAAATGAACAAACTACCATCCATGTAGCATAATTCTCACAAACACAGTGCTAAATAAAAGAAGGCAGGCACAAAAGAGCATGCACATCATTCTACACATATGAAGTTCTTTTCATGTAAAGACTCTGAATATACAAAGTTTGAGGTTGGCTAAACAATGATGGCATGTAGTTAGGGTATGGGTTCTGTCCGGAGAAAGACATTGGCTGGCAAAAGTGCAGGGTTCCTTCTGACGGGCTTCGAGTAAAACGTCAGTGTTAGATAAGAGTACGCGTTCCCTTTGCAAAAATTCTTCCCATTTGCTTTTGTATGCATGCTACACTCCAACATTTTAAAAATGTGCTGTCTATAAAATAGCCACCACTTTCCTGCAGGTAACTAGAAGTTGCATAGAGAATACTCCTTGAGGTCTCTCCCATTCTGTCTCCGTATTAAGCTCCAAACTCTAACTCGATGATGTCCAGAGGTCTGTCTGTTGTGGTAAACTCTGAAGGCAACAGTGAAGTTGTATCTTAGGTTGTGATTAATGTCTAAAGCCAACATGTAACAAAAACGCACATAAAAATGAGAGTTCACGATACACAACTGCAGACCAAGTGAACTTACTCATAAGCACACGGCTCTGTATGTCTCATACATGGTAAGACTTTGCATATAATATTTCAACATTCCAGAAGACTTCAGCAAAATGTAAATACACAGATGCATGCATTTGTAAAAGCCCCTGGCTTTCTCCTTCGTGACGCTTCTCAGGACAGTTCGTGTTTTTATGCCGTATCTTCAGACCATGGTCAGCCTGCGTCTTCCTGTCACGGCGGTTTTGTCTCTCACTTGATGAGAGAAAGAATGTTTGGTAACCTCTTGCAGGGAATGCTACAACTGGGGGAAAAATTTGTCTCTCAGAGTGAGACCTGCTATCCAGATCCCATCCCGCCCAGGCCTCCTCCTGCCCACAGGAGCAGCACGCTGCTCGCACTCGGAGACCCGGAGCAGCCCACGCGGCTTTGCTGGGCCACGCTGTGCGATCCTGCTGCACGCGGCCACACGGGGACCCATCCTGACGGCCGCGTGGTCAGGCAGCGTGCCATTATGTGAGCACCACTGCACCACTGAGGGCACTTGTGTCCCTGCGATGTCACCAGAAGGTATAAACTCTCAGGGGACCACTGTCACACATGTGGTCTGTTGACTGAAACGTTGCTATGTGGGCCAGGACTGTGCCTTCAATGTCACCAACTGTCCTACTCTAACCTTCCCTCTTCAGAACCTATTGACGGAATCTAAGCCAAAGGCAGCCTTCAGGACACAGGCGAGTGGCCTGGGCTGGGAGTACTGGGTCCTCTTTAGAAAATCCCCTTGAGATTAGAACTCATCAACTATGAAGCTGTGCTCCTAGGCCCTGTGATAAACAGCCTCTACAGAGGGCCAGTCTGTCCCCAGCTCCCTGCCCTCCCAGCCCGAGAGGAGGCCACCCAGGCCTGACAGCCCTGCTCCACAGTTCAATTAGAACACGAGCAGGAAAAAGGGCCCAAACTGGATCACACTGCACCATGCTTCCAGGGTAACTCTCCTTCACCATAACTCTGTGTTCACCACAGCTCTTCCAGCCAAGATGACCTCCGGGGCAGAAAGCATCGTCATTGTCTGTCTCTCCACAGTCCCGCTTAGTGCCTGGCACTGAGGCGGAGGCTCCACACACGATGAACTGAACTATCAGCCACAGCCCAGAGTCACTCTAGCAGCTTAGGCGCGATGCCCTGAGGACCGCTCCCTTGTGGACTGGAAAGCCAGAGAGCGCTCCTGGCTCTCCCCCAGCAAGGTAACAGCCCTGCATTCTGCGGGAGACGTGGATGGAGCAGCAGCTCTGCCGAGGGAATGGAGCCAAGCTAAGGTGGCTCCGGGCTGTGGGAGGGGACACCGTGCCAACTGCACGGGGACTCCCTCAGGCAGCACGGGGCACCTGCGAGGGCCAGGCCGTGCCCACCGGCTCCTGCAGAGTCCTAGAACCTGCCCCCGTCAGCGGGGCTGACTCCCCAAGTTCTCACAAGCCCCACACTGTCTGCCAATCATCACAGCTCTAGTCTCGGGCTCCCCAGTGGATGGGGAGCTGTTTGAGACTGGGGCGGAGATGTTTACAGCTCAAGTTCCAGAGACAACTTGGAGGGCTCTCAGGCCCTAATCTACTTAAGACAAAAAATCCATAACGTCTTCTTGAGACCCTGCCATGCTCCCAAAGGGGCATTCCAACCCGCTCTTCGGAATACTTGATTTCCTTGCATGTTGTGTGCCCAGGTGAGGAATTATAGAGGCAGAACAAAAGACAAGCAGACATGCTAAAATACAAAGCACACATTCGCAAAGAGGAGAAACAAGGATCACAAAATCCCAGTCCTCAGGTTGATTCCTGCAGTTTGAGCCAGGAACTGAGAGATTCACAGGGGACCTGAAGTTTGCCTCAGCTGCGCGGTGTCTCCCCCAGGTAGCAGGCAGGCGGGGCCAGCTTCTCGGCCCGCAGCATGGATAGCCCCTTCAGTGCCCAGGACTGCAGCCCTGCCTTCCAGATCACAGCGTGAATAGCAGAGGTCCTGGCTCAGATCTGTGTGGGGATCCAGACACCTCCAGGGCCATGTTCCCGGAAACCTTACTTCACAGAGAACCGGATGACCCTCGGGGAGAGAACAGGTCCTACGGCGAGACTCAGCAATGGAGACCTGGCTGTAAGGTGTCCGCATGCTTGTGAAGGAGGGATTCTGAATGTCCTCTGGTCTGACCCTGTCTAGTCTGGCGGGCTCGCATCCGTCATCTTATTATTGTTTAAGACAAGCTGGTAACGGAAGGGCACCGGGCAGCACTGGTTTCATCCGTGGGTCCCTGCGCATCACCGTAGTGTCTGGTGGAAGGGTCTGGCTGCGAGGGACAGCTGAGGGGTGAAGAGGACACTGGTGTCACAAGGTCTGGCAGGCAGCAGCCCGAGGCTCTGCAGTGTGAGGGGCGCTCAAGGAGAGGAGCAGGAGAGTTAGAAAGAGGGGCACACAGGCTGCAGACATGCTCGGGAGCACACACGACACCCAGGGGAATACGGGAGCATTAAATGGGAACTTTGCAGGGGGTCAAGACTCCATGGATGGATGGGGGAATCAGGCGTGGTGGCGCACACCTGTAATCCCCGCACTCAGGATGCCGAGACAGGAGGATTGCCATGAGTTCAAGGTGGTCCTGGGTTACATAGTGAGTTCAAGGTCAGGCTGAGCTATGTAGCAAGATTCTGTCTCAAATAAGAAAAATTCAGGTGGGGGAGGGCAGTGAAATTTTGATTCTTGCTATATTATGAATCCATTTGCATGCACAGGTTGGAAACTGATAAAAACTCAAGTTATAAGAGAAAGCAGCAGCATAGTTGAGGAGCGATCTTTCTGACAGCCAAGATCGGCTCCTGTGGCCTCACTTTCCTGACCTGAGAATGGGAACTGCTGTCTGAAACCAGATGAGCTGGGCTGAGCTGCTGCTCCATAGGCCGCTGGGAGGGACCCTGCCTCCGCCCCATCTCTGACTCCTTGGAGCCATTCGGTGGCCGGGCTGCAGGAGCAGAGAGATGTGGATGGGACCTGAGTGCTGTCCCCTGCACAGGGTACCAGAAGGGTCTCAGGGTTCTGCCTGGCTGCAGTCCCAACGCCTCTCTGCTGAACAGGGACAAGTCACTGGCGGTCACTCTCTCTCCAGCCACCTCCTTGAGTCTCAAATCTTCCTTCTCCTACTCAAAAGATTCTGGGACAGCAAAGAACCTGATCACAGAACAGCACGGAGTATCATTCATTCATCCAATCGTTTTTCTGTTAGCCAGCGCCTCCCATGGGTCAGACACTAGGCCAGGCTCCAGGTGTAAGCCAGGGGACAGGACAGCCTGGCTCCTGACCCTTGTGGAGCTTCCTGTCCGGTGGGGCACATGGGGATCAAGCAAGGAAGCACAAAGAATTACAAAGCTTGAAAGGGAAGAGACAGGCCTCCATAGGATGGGGCAATGGGAGAGACACTGCTCTGCAGAAACGCGGCCTGAGCTGAGAAGTCAAGATACGCAGAGCTGGGCAAGAGGAAGAGCGGCCCAGACAAAGGCCTTCAAGTCACAAGGAGCACTGCACCCAAAGCCATGGGCAGAGCCTTGTGCACGCAGAGCACAGCTGGAGGGATGGGTTTTCAAAGGAGCCTGGACCAGGCTGCCGCAAGGAGCGCACATCCTGCCCTGATGGGAAGGAAAGCCAGGCAGGGCTCCACATGCGGGGCGTTTTCATAAAGGCTGGTCAGGCAGCTGGGGGTGATCTCAGGTGGAGCTGTAAACTGGAACCAAGGGGATTCGTAAGTGGCAGAGAAGTTCAGGAGAGAATTGGTGGCCATTAGAGTAGCTCAGAGTCCATGGGAAAGAAATGGCTAAGTCTGAAAAATATTTGAAGATAGAATCATCAGAGCCGATGAAAAGGCACGGAGGTACACAGGGAAGAGGGGCACCATGGTGCCTCGGTTTCCGACTGGAGTAACTGGGTACCTGGGGGTCCCATTACGAAGGCTGAGATGGGGGTAGCAGGTTGGAGCGAGAAGATAAAGGCCATTGCTTGTGACGTGCTGAATCTGAGCCCAGGAGGTCGCTGTTGTGTGAGTTACAAGTTCAGAGAACAGGTGAGCATTTGGGAGTCACCAGCGTACGGTGGGACAGAGCAGCAGGGGCGGCCTGGCGGACCCTTCAGGGCACCTGCTCAGTTCATGATCACCTGAATCCCACAGGAGCCCGTGGAGGTACAGGCCACAGTACCACGGCTCTTGGCCAACACGCTTTAGCTGTCATCATGATAGTCTTCAAAGGCCCCAGGACTCCCTGTTACCTAGAAGTTAACGTCTGGAGCTCTTAGCCTGCAGCACAAGCCCTCGGGACCTGGCCTTGAGCTTCTTTCCCTCGCCGTCACACCAGGGAAGCCCCACGCCAGCCTCCTGCCTGTTCCTGCCGGCAGTCACCTCCGGTGCCCACGCTTTCCTCCCAGGACCCTCCCTGGGCTTCTCCTCACATGCAACACAGCAAGGGCAGGGGGAGCTTCGGTGCAAGGACCAAGAACAGGACAACCCTGATCTGGTAGAGAACTCATCCCTAGAGTATACAAAGACCTCCAACGAATTAGATCCCAGAATCAAATGACCCAACCAAAAAATGGGTACTGAGGTGAACAGACACTTCTCAAAAGAAAAAGCACGAATGGCCAATAAATTCATGAAGAAATGTTCAGCACCACTGACCATTAGAGAAATGTAAATCAAAGCAACACGGAAATTTTCTCTTACTCCAGTAAGAATGGCCATCAGCGAGATCACAAAGGAACAAGGCAGGAACGTGGGGATGTTAGTGCTGGGAATGTGAACTGGAACACCCGCCCGCTATTGAAGTCAGAATGGAGATTCCTTGAAAATCTAAAACTTGAAATCCCACTGACCCAGCTATGACTCTCCTAGATATCTTCTCAAGAGTTAGAGGTACCATGCGACAGTCATGCCTGCATACCGGCATTTAGA
Source organism: Dasyprocta punctata (assembly GCA_004363535.1). NCBI lineage: Eukaryota > Metazoa > Chordata > Mammalia > Rodentia > Dasyproctidae > Dasyprocta > Dasyprocta punctata. The sequence goes on along the minus strand of RJWM01013970.1, from coordinate 14,292 downwards.
GCAGGGAAATTCACAACAGCTGAACAATGGAAACAGACAAAAGCTGTCTGTTGACCCATGAATGAATAAAGAAAATGTGTATATATACACGATGGAGTATTACTCAGCCATAAAGAGAGAGGAATTCAAGTCATTTGTAGGAAATTGGATTGATCTTGAGACCACACTGTTAAGTGAACGAAATCAGACACAGAAGGTTAAGTATCACATGGTCTCTCTTATATGAGAAACCCAAAATACAAATAAATTAAAGAGTAAAATAAAACCAGATGGTAGGAAGCAGGGAGGCAGACTTTTGGAAATGGGAAAGGAAGACAGGGAAGGGAGGAGACGGAGGATGGGAAGAGGAAAAGGCACCGAATGATGGCAATATTATATTTATATGCGTGGTACCAATTTCCAAGCCAAATGTAATTACTGTGCATCACAAACATACACCAGTAAAACACTTTTAAATAAATAAAAATCAAAAAATAAAGACATAATTCTGTTCTGCTTCTTCCTGTAAAGAGGATTTTTCTAAAAGGAGTGGGCAGCAGACCCTGGGGCCACTCCATGGTACCAGAGAGGACCCAGTGGGGCACAACGATTCTCTTTGATCGTCTATAAAATGGAGCAGGGTGAAGCTAGTTTTTCTAGACAAAAAGCAGATCAGAAAAAACCACATTTTCAGATTACTCTCAGCTTCTCTTTGCCAAGACACCTTGTCTGAGCAAACAGAATTCATTTCCAAAATCAGCTTTCAGTAAATTGCACTTGGGAGAAAAGCTAGGAAAATTTAAGATGCAATCAAGGGAGGAAAAAAAAAAAGGATGGGCATAAGGGGTACAGACAAGTTGTCTCTATCAAAAATTGAAAGCTGCCTTTGGCTTTATTTATTTAAATAACTCTTCCCAGCAGGGTACTTGAGATTCCCAGAGGCAGTGCAGATAGGTCTGGAGGGCTCCTCGCCAGGCTGAGGCACGGCAATGCCAGGCGGTCCTGCAGACTCAGTTCTGCGTGAGGGCCCAGGCCGTGTGAGGGGAGCCAGAGGTGACACCTGGTCACCGATGGGCCAAGGAAGGACTCACTCAGGGCTTCTCCCTGTCCCTGGTGCTGTGAGCTGGCCTCACTTCCGTGGGCTCCGCATTCTAAGCGTGTAGGGTGGAGCGGGACTTCCCTGACATGAAATCTCTTCTCTGCCCACTTTTGGGCCTCCCCAAAGTCAGCCCTCCATGGAGCCCCCAGGCTCCAGCTGGGTCAGCCCCTCTCAACTCCTGGAGCCGAGCCTCCCCACCTGGCCCGGGGAGCTTGCGCCCGCGTCCCCATTACTGCAAACACTTCCCCCACGTCTCTCTATGCTCGCAGATGGAACGTGTCCTCCGAGTCCCCGGGGGCCACAGCACCCTCCCCAGCACCCCAGCTGCAGCTTTCCTCCGACAGGTGTGGCTCTGCAGGGAAGGCCCCTCCGCCTGCTCCCTGGGCAGCCCCACGCCTAACCACGGTGACAGGTACGGTCCACTCACTGATGAGGACGTGACGGGGAGCTCTCAGCGCGCCCCTCCTTCAGAGCTAGGCAGAAAGGCCCAGGCCAGAGCAGAGGTGCCCAACGAGCCCAGGCGTTATCTGACGCCCCAAGATCTGCAGCGGAGGATTCTTGTACAGGAAATGAGTCCTGGAAGGAAGTGTGAGATTTTTCAAACAGTTTTGTGCCAACAAAGTAGGTCTGCCCATCCTGAGAGAGGCTGCCTGTGACTGAAGCCTGGACCTCCTTGTGCCTGTCCCACAGTGCGGTTAGCACACGCGCGGCAAGGTTCGGGCAGCGCAGTGGGAGCCTGCATGTGGGACAGAGTCGCTGACACTCGTGAAGGCTTCAGGACCCACAGCCTGAGCTCCTATCAGCAGGAAGACACACACAGGTGCACGCATCCCAAAGCAGGTGTAATCTCACGTATGATATGTGCAGGTAACACGAGGGGCATTTTCACCACCATTGTGGCACCCGTCATCTCCCCTCTCCTGGCGGCCGAGTCCGTCTGTCTCCATCTCCAGGTTGTGCGCCCGTGCCTGACTCCACCTGTCCTCCAATCTCCAGCTGCAGCGGGTGTTTGACGTCAGACTCTGTCCTGGAAGAAGAGGACTTGCAGAAAGGCTGGGCCCACCTGAGCACAGCGGCTAAGCGCTCCCCGGGGCCCTGCCCTGCCCTCGGGACACCTCACGGCCCCGCCCGCACCTGCCTGCCCCGCCACAGCCTCTCAGCCTCCCCGTGCCCACCCACCACCTACAGGCGTGCGCCCTCTGCACCAGCCCCACATCGGAGAGCAGGCCACGTGGCCACCAAGTCCTCAGCACCCCCGCCTGACCACCAACCTCCAAACACACATGCGCACGCACACACACACAGGCAAGTGCACTGCACATGCCACACACACAGGGCGCAGACTATTCCACACCTACAGCATACACACTACACACGTGGTATACCTGTGCGCACACCATGGACTACATACAAACATACCCCACACACACCATACACACACTGCACACAAGCACATACCACACACCAAGCACACGCACTACATACACACAAACTATAGAGAAATGCGGATATATACACTGCAGGCAAACACACGTGCCACACACATATACACTGGACATATGCGTGCTGCAGAGAAACGCACACAAAGCATGCATACAGTGCATACCATGGAAACCCCATGTACACATCTGACACGCAGTACACACTGTATGTACTATGCACGCGCACACGGACTACAGGTCAATCTACCTCACTCACTCCACGCACATCCCACACGCATACCATGCGCTACACAAAAACATATCCACACATGCACCACACACATACATGCATATGATGTGCACATCACTGCACATAAACACATACCATGTGCCATATGGACTACATACAACAGACAGTGTACTCCCACTGCAGGTACCACATGGGAACCACATGCCCTATGCACATATTACATGGAAGCACATGCAATATGTACAAGTACAACATAAATCACATACCACAAGCCGGGCGTGGTGGCGCACGCCTTTAATCCCAGCACTCGGGAGGCTGAGGTAGGAGGAGCGTTGTGAATTCAAGGCCTGCTTGGGCTACTGCGCGAGCGCAAGGCCAGCCTGAGCTACATAGTGCGACCCTGCCTCAAAAAACCAGGGCCAGGAGTTTGGCTCAGTGGCTTAAGCGCCTGCCCTGGCAGACGTGAAGTTGTGAGTTCAATCCCCGGTACCGCAAAAAAAAAAAAAGAAAAGAAATCACATATCACACACGGTACACAAAAACATGCCGTGCTCACTGCCCTTACTCTTGAGAGCACACTCCTGCCTCTGCAGCTCTCTAAAGCAATGCACACGCGAGGCATCTAGACAGGACCTGGCACATGGGTGCCCCCCACCCCAGGCCCTGGACGTACCTGATGGGGGTGTGCTAAGCCTGCTCAGGGAAACAGGTGCCAGGAGGGCTTTGGGCACAGGGAGAACACATGGCCACGTTGAGGGTGACCAGGAAGTCACAAAGCATCTGCATTATGGAAGGTGATCTGCAGAGGACACAGAGATGATACCACTCACCGAGGCATGGACACTGCTCCTTCTGACCAAGCACAGACCTGCACATGCTGTGTATCCAAGTGAAGAAGAGGCAGGTTCCTTAACAAAAACAACGGAATTGACAAAGGAAGCCTCTAGCCTGGAGCAGGAGATTGCCACTGCCCTGGCTGGGTCATGAACGCGCAAACCACCTTAGACAAGTCGCTCAAGCCCTCCAGACCTCAGCTGCCCAGTCTGTGAAGTGGAAAGTTCCTTCCCTGAGTCTCATCATTGGGCAGTTATGAAGTCAGACAAATACCAGTTCCCCTGGTAGAAACTCTGTGACTCCCTCAGTCCTTAAGACGCAACACAACAGAGACCACCAACTGAACTAACTGTCCCCATCTAATTCTGAGGATATGGTTTCTCCAAAGCCATAGAGAGTGGCTGAAGCCACTGAGGTACGCACACAGCCAATCTGTTTTTATGGACTCTCAGAGTTGAAAACACGAAGACCTCGACATCCCTCCCAAGAGTGTCAAAGCTGCAGCCATCTTAATGCACAAAGCACTGTGACTCTCAGCATCCTGGACATAACCCTGCTCGGGGACCAGGCCATCCCCACACTGGGAACAAGAATCACAGGTCCCCTGCCCTGATGGAGGCCTTGAAGGGAGCCAAGGCTGAAGGGGTCCCTGCTCCCAGTGCCACCCAGGGACTGACCACAGCCCCCCACTCAGGGGTGCTGCCTGAAGGACATCGAACCATCAGTCCCGCAGACCACAGTAAGCCCCAAATGTGAGGCTGATTAAAGAGGGTTACGTGAATTGCTGAATTAAGCCATCCGAAATTGGATAAAGCGATTGTGAAATCTGTTTTGAGTCAACCTATCAATGTCTCATTGCAGGAAAATGTCTCAGCAAGAGTTCATGGAGGAAAAGACTCCAGCAACTCATTGTTGGCTGACCTTCCTGGGCTCCTAATATTCAGTTCCCCAAAAGGCATCTTAGCCATGTAATTTCCAATATGGGAACAATTTGAGTTGCAATTAGGCAAGTCTCAGAAGGTTCTGCCACTGATTTGTTCATTCTCTCAGTATTATTCTATAGGACACACTAAATGCGGGGCCAGGTTCACTCAGAGGACAATTAGGAACGCTGTATGTCAGGTTACAGAGACCAGGAAACCATCGCTGGGCCGTAATGGGATCATTCATCCCCGGGCTGGGCACATGTACCCTGCACCCCCAGGGACAGCTACGGAATGGGGCCACAGGCTGCTAGCAACTCAGAGGCTGGGGCTGTGCCAGTAGCAAGTCCAGAGACCCTCGGGAGGTGGGCAGGTCAGCGCCCCTGGAGGGAACCCCAGGGCTGTGGGTAAAAGGAAGCTGACTCGCGGCTCCATGCAGAAACAAATTGGGTTACCAGCCCCATCTCTCACTGAGCACGTCCTCTCTGCTGGCCCCAGCGAGTCCTCCGGGAGGGAGAAGACGGTATCTGGACAGCAAGGGTCCCCACGGGAGGTCATGCCTGCAAGCACAATTAGATAGCAAGCTACAGTCAAAAGTGCCCAGAAAGCACAGAAAAAGTAGAGATTAATCTGCCTGCACTATGAGAATAACCTTGCAGAGAAAGGCACAGTCGAGTGGGCCCTGAACCATGAATAAGAATTTAGCAAGCCGAGAAGGAAGAAACAGCAGTCCCGGAGGAGTGTTCTCCTGATCGGTGGGGGCAAGCAGGCACTGGCCGAGACGCAGACGCGCGTGAGGGCAGAGACGTGGCGTCTATTTCAGCAAACGAAAGCGTGCCGCTCTCCGGTTTCAGTGACTGTCTTCTCCCTCCGCCTGGTCCCCTGGGTCTTCCCGGCCTCCCAGTGGCAACTAGCTCGCTCTGGCCTCTTGCCACAGTCTGCCCTTTATTCCCGGAGGGCCGTCTGGGCGCTCGGCACTCGGTGTGTGCACCGCAGAGGCTGGCTGTCCCTCTCCCGGCCAGCCCAGAGTGCATGCTCCAACCGGACCCTGCAGGTTAGGGAAGGCTGGCCGGGAGAGCTCCAGGGTTGGGGCTGCATCGGGTTTGCCCAAGTCTCCCCTTTGCCCCCAGCCTGCCCTGGGCCCAGCCCTCAGGCCTAAGTGGGTGTGCAAGCACAGGCCACAGGCCGGGGGCAGAGCCTAATAGCCAAGGGAGCGCCCAGGCAGGGTCCTCAGGTCAGGTGAAAAGGCTGAACCGGAGGCAGGACTGGTGAGAAAGGCCGGAGAGCAGACACAGGAAGGAGTGGTAGTGGCCACCCGAAGGGCAGAACCGGCGGATGTGGGAGCCCGGCAGGAGAGTAGGGGACCACTCGGCAGAGACTGAGACCTAGAAGCTCTGCACTGCCCAGGGCAGGGACAGGAGTGGGGTCGCGGGGCAGAGACCTGGGCCCAGACCTCAGGCGGGTCACTGTGCGATCTGTGCTCAAAGCCACTCTGCTGACGCAGCGGCCGTCCCTCCCCGCTTCTGCCCACCCCCCCGCACCTTGCTGCCTGTGACGTGCGCAGGCGCTGGGCTGCAGCCCCCACCTTGGGACCAGGAAGAGCCCAGGCAGATGGAAATCACCCAGGGTGCAGCCCAGCTCAGGACAATGGCCACACCCTTGTGCTTTACCTCATGGCTACTGGCCTCACCGAGAAAATAAGCCCTGGCTTCTCAAACCATTTGGGTTGGCTTGGCTTGGCTTGGCTTGGCTTGGGTTCGGCTCGGTTCGGTTCTATGTGCAGCCAAAACTGCCTGGCACGCACTCGGCAATGCACAGTGTCATCCGGGCTCTCCTCCCCGCCCAGACAGCTCCCCGTGGGGTCCCCGAGGCCCCGGAGCGTCCTCACCACCACCTGTCCTCTCTTCCTCTCCTCTCCTCCTTCACTTTCAATACTCATGACGCTCCCTTCCTCGGGACAGAGGCAGCCCCGTCCCAAGGGCACAGCGCTCCCATCTACCTGACGCTCCCCGAGCGTGGCCCTCACACCTCCAGTCTCAGCGGCCTTGTCTGGTAAATGGGGCCAACGCTGCCCTGTGGGCCATAGGCAGGCACAAACACCCTTCTCAGAAGCAAGGGCTAATTTCTCCTAAGTCAATATTTTGTTGTGAGCTGAATCAACAGTCTGCTGCTTCCTCAGGATCCTCCCAGCTCACAAAACATCCTGCCGAGATGCTTGTGGCTTTGCGTGGGGGCACAGCTCCCCCAAGGCAGACAGTCAGCTGTCTGCTGTCTCCTGAGCAAGGGCCAGCACTCCCCCAGCTCCACCAGACGGCAGTCAGACCTGCGCCTTCGTCACCCAAACTCGGGCTCTCGGAACTGGCCAGGGGTCAGGACAGGAGCCTGGGGTTTCCCACAGGCCTCACCGCCTGGCAAGGCGGACCTTCCAGTGGCCACAGAGCAGGTCTCATAGGAGAGATACACAGTCCTGGGCAGGGCACAAGACACATCTCCAGACATTAGCAGGGCCCATGTCCAACAAAGCTGCACCCCAGCAAGTCTAAGGATGCTAACATACACACAGGGAGTAGAGGGGGAGCCTGATTCTCTCAGTAATCTTTGACTCTAAGTGGAATCCCAGCCTGTGTCCACACTGGTGCCTGGACCTGGGCTGTCCTGTACCCAAGAGGACCTGCTCCAGGGCCAGGTTAATACATAAGTGACCAAGCACAGGAAAAGTCTGGAAGTCAGGTGCACCCATGCTGGGGGCAGGGCCCAGAGCTGGTGGGCAGCACTTCCTGCAGGGAATCAGCAGTGACAAGCCATGGTGGCTTGACCCGAGAACACCCGGTCTCCAGGGGGCAATGTGAGAGGAGCAGGGAGGTGGCTGAAGCCAAGCGGCACTGGAGTCAGCCTTGGTCTGGAGGAGGTCAACGAGGAGTCGCGGCCCAGAGAGGAACAAGCCGAAGGTGCTCCTGGAGACGACGAACTGGTGGAGGGTGAGTAGACAAGAGGAAGGACCCCAAAACCACCTGAGGAAGCCAGAGGCAGAGGTGGTTTGGGGGTCCTGATGAGATCCGAGCTAAGATATTGACAACAGAGACAGATCAGAGAGATGTCTGGGGTGACAGAATTGATAAACCAGAGCCACAAGCTGGAAATGGGGGGGCATGAGGAGAAAATAGAGGGAACACTCAGCGTTTGGCTCGGGTGCTTGCAATCATAGTGGGTGAATAATAAGATTAAAAACCGAAAGACAACACCACTGGGGAAGAGACGGTGAGCGTGCGAAGGCTCCTGCCGATCAGCAGAGCATTCCCTGACATGTGCAGCTCTCGGGGCCGTGTCTGTCCCCGCCTAGGTCTCCTGCAGGACTGCCCCCCAACCCAGCCCTGGCCTGATGCCTGTCACGGTCTTTCTCAGGTAGTGGGTTCAGGAATGCTTGGTCATTCTTGGGTTGAGACTCGAGGAGTCCTTGTCCTTCCCAGCCCCACCTCCACAGTCACAGGGAAACCCCTTTGGCGGCCAGGGCCTCTTATCCCCTTGGACTCAACCTCTCCTTGCTTCATGGTCAGCACCAAGTCACAGCCAGGAGAAGAGCCTCTCTGTAAGTATATCCACAGTGATTCCCTTTAAACCAAGAGGCCCACACAATCATGATTTCCAGCTTCTTTTCTGCTCATTAACAAGCCGCAGGAAAGGCCACAGATAATAATGAATGTTACTGTGGGCCCCTTAGTCATGGTCCCTGTTAAGCTAAATCAGGTATAGGTGGGCTGACCAACCATCCACTTGGCCTGGGTCACCCCAGTTGGAGCATCAAAGTCACACATTCCTGGAAAGAGTTGCTCACCTTGGCTGTGGAAGGAAGGTCTAACAGTCACACACCAGCAGCCAGCCAGAAGAGACACTGCCTGGCCTGCCCAGTCTCCCCAGCACACACTCAGGTACCCCGTGGCCTTGCGCCCCCAGGAGACCATGCTCATCCTCAGACCTCCGGCAGAGGGCTGGGTGCACAGCGTGTGCTGCATAAGGAACTGCCAACTGCCTTACAAAATCTGTCCCTCAGCTGCCCCACTGTTCGCTCTTCTCATCAGGGAAGGCTGAGTGGATTCATGTGGGCACCTAATTCTAACAGAGTGCCAACAACCAAGAATCCAACCAGAGATCCAAGCGTCTGCTCCTGATCAGTGACAACCATTCAAAATCAGCTTGGTAAGCCATTTAATCATGAGGGGTTTGCATATGAGAGTTTTCTAATGAGACATTTTACATCAGTTTTCTATGAAAATGAGAAGTCGAGTGTTTCCAAGAGCAAACCAACTTGGCACTCTAAATAATGGAGTCCTGCTAAGAGGACTTCAAAGAAAAGAATGCTCTGAGAAGAGTCGAAAAGACAAGAAGATGGGCAGTAGGGTAGGAGCAATGTGAAGGGTATCAAGCTGCAGAGCAGGGGAACACAGACTCACCCCGCGCCCAAAGCACCCACACTTTCAATAAACTGCTCGGTTTGCAATAATCTTAAATTTACCAGGAAAGATGCAAAGGTGGCACCAAAAAATTCACCCAGTTTCCCCTACTGTCAACAGCTTGCATTTCCTCTCTGCATTTGACAAGACTAAGAACATTGCTTGGCTACTAGCAACTAAATTCCAGCTCTTGTTTGGCTGTCACTGGTTTTTCTAATGTCCCTTTTCTGTTCGGGATCCACTCCCGGGAGCCATACTACAAGGAGGTGCCATGTCTTCCTAGGTAGCTTTTCAGCCTTTCCTCACTATTCATGACATTAACAATTTTAAGAGGTCCTGGTCCAAATTTTGTAGGGCATCCCTCAACTTGGACTTGGAAAAAATCCCATTTTTCTCATGATAATACTGGGGCCATGGGTTTTGGAGAAGAAACCCACAGAAGTGAGGTGTCCTCCTCATCACCCCATACACAGCCTCAGCCTGTCAACATGATATCCCCAACTATGTTAACTTGGCCACTTCTCCAGGGTAACATCTGCCAGCTTTTCCACTACAAAGTAGAGCAGGATTTTCTCAATGTCTTCCTTTCCAAACTTTCTAGAGAAGCACCACCAGCAGCTTCTATGTTCATACAGCTCCTGGGGTATGGCATTCGTCAAAGTTCTCCCATGATCAGGTTGGAAATTGGAATGACATCATTTGGAACTTACGGTTATCCGTTCCACCAGGAACTGAGTGTGTGTTCCAACAGAGGGTAGGCACTGCTGCAAGAGAAAACTATACCTCTCCTTTCGAAGTCCTCAAAGCCTATAGTTGCAAAAAGAAAGAGAGCGAGAAAGAGAGAGAGAGTGAAAGAAAGAAAGAAAGAAAGAAAGAAAAAAGTGTTCAAATTCGCACCTGTGGTTCTCTGAGAATACGTAACTTCTGCCTCGGCCTGACGGACAGGAGCGGCCCCAGCCCGTCCAGCTCCCCTGCCACGCCCGACTCCTCACTTCCCTGTCTTTATCTCCTTGTTCCCAAGGAGTCTCCCTCCTAAATGACTTGCACAACTTTGCAGTCTTTGTTGAGCCTGTTAGATGGCGCTCTCTCTGCCACAGAACCGAAGGCTGAAAGGTCCCCCGGCCCTCTGCAGGAGGAACAGAGGGGCCCCCTCTCTGCCATGTAAGTGTGCTTTCCTGAGCCAGCAGGGGTTGTGTGTTCTAATGGTCTAACGTGTAGTCTGGCAAGAGACAGAATGTTTGACAACCAGGTTTCTGGTCACCACATTCAAAACTCAGACCCCGAGAGCACAAGGGGCATTAAAAAGTCTCCTCCTGCTACTTCTGGGTTTTTCTAGGGAGGGCATTTTAAGGGTTGTCGCACTCCAGGGTTGGAGGGGACCTCTGAGCTCATCCAGTCCTAGTACTGGGTTCTCATGTGGGAAACTAAAACCCTGATGAGAGGAGTTCATCCAACGCCACTGTGCAAACATGTGAACATGGGACAGCAGCACAGCACGGTGGGTCCCCACTCTAGCAGTCTTCCCACTGCTTTGCAGTTAACTATACCGCAGAGAAAGGTCTGCCTTCCTCTGCAGGAACAGCTGGAAGTAAGCGCATGAAAACCCGCCTCGGGCACTTCTCCTACACAGACAGTGCTCTGAACAGGATCCGATTTATTAAAAATGCACACAGTTTACTGAACCAGATAGAACCCAGGTCGCAACCAGTACCAGTGTGAACCAAGTCCCCAGTCCTGCTTCACACGTAGCCAAGGCCAAACCGAGGCGCTCCGCCGTGAGCTCAGAGCCCGCAAGCTAACACCTGTGCACGGCACGGTGGCTCAGGGGCCGCTGCTGCCAGGTGTGCGTGACCCGGGGTGCAGGGCAGCGGCCCACTGCCTCAGCGCCACGCCCAGAACGGGTCAGGGTCAGCTGTCCGCTCACCCCGGATGGAAGTGGCCCTCTCCCCAGACCCGTCCCAGGGGAGCTGGGGGTCCTTCGGGCAGCTGATCCTGAGGGGTGTCGTGTCAGTGTGCAGATCACAGACAGCTGTCTGTGTGTCTCATCAGCCTTCCTGCTGCTTCTTCCTGCGATGGGATGCAGGACTCTAGAGAAGACCAAGGAAAGGCAGGTGGAGTCTGTGAGTATCTCCAGACTGTGCGCTGAGGTGTGACAGATCTCGGAAACACGCGTTTGGTGGAGACTGAGGTCCTCCCTCCCGAACTCCCCGGCTCACACTCCTGGCCTGGCTGTCTCCGCATTTGGCTGTCTTCTCTGGAGACGTGGTCCAAAATCACACACTGAACATCAACCCCAGAAGCTCCTCCGCCCGGGCGGACTCAGCTCATCACATGGGCCCAACCCTGGGGTCCTGGAAATGACTGAACCTACGGGACCCCTGTACGCTTGGCACCCCTGGTTCCAACAGAAAGCTAAGGCACGTGATGACAGCAACGACGGACACTCAGTGCTCTCTTGTTTTAAAACCTGGACAACGGGGCCAGGGATTTAGCTCAGCTACTCAAGCGCTTGCCTGGTAAGCGCAAGGTCATGAGCTCTATCACCAGTACCAAAAAAAAAAAAAAAAAAATACCTGGACAATGCCTGTAATCTCAGCACTCTGGGAGGCTGAGGTAGAAAGATCTCAAGTTTGAGTCCAGCCTGTGATGTTTAGTGACTTAACAAAATTTAAAAATTACAAAATTTTAAGGCTGAGGATGTAGCTCAGTGCAAAAGCCCTGGGTTGATCCTCAGTTACCCACCCACTCTAGTCCCCCCAAAAAACCTTGACTGATACAAAATCTCAAAGGCTCTTCATTCCCATTACAAATTTAACATCCAATCATTAGCAAAGCTCTCCGGAATCTCAGTTCAAGCCACTCCTTCAGCCCCACGTCTCACACGCGCCCCCATTATACAGTCTGCACTACCACTGCAAAAGGAGGCCCTCTCTGTCTCCCCGCCTGGGATTTCCTTCCTCCATCGGAACCATCCCCCTCTGCCAAACGCTGAGTTCCTATCCGTCCTATTCATCAGCATTAAACGCTTCTCCCAAGAATGCTCATAGGTGTGCTGACCGTCTTTTCCACAATACCCCAAAGAATTTCTTCTTATCTATGTCATGGCTCTGAGGCACAACAAACATCAAATGGTGTTAACATCCACGATTTCCTTAGCTAGGAACTAAGCTTCTGTTTCCAACCATACAGAAAGCAGAACAGAAAGACCTGAGTCCTCAGGACCATAAGGATCAAAGGATTCCGCACACTGTTCCATCCGCAGTTAGAAAGCAGCTTCATTTCTGGTCTTAATGAAAAGCATTCCCAGTTGTTACTAATGTTCCTCTGGGCCTGTAAACATTTTTACTCCAAACATATCAGCTGCAAAATGTTGCAGCCCTCCTTGGAGGAAGAGCGTGAAGGCCAGATATGCTGTGAGCCAAGACCCAGGAGATGGGAGCTGAGAGGACTCCCCGCACACTCGCTACCCAGCACCTGGGTGTGCGTGGGTGATTGACAGGCAAAACCAGCCCACAAAATGAGCAGGGGAAGAGGGGATGCTTTTCTTCTCTAAGAAAAGTCTCAGTTGTTGCATATAAAGCTGCACGAACTATTTCACAGCTCCAGTCAGCAAGTGGACAGCACTGTGCTCCCGAGGGAGGCGCAGACCCGTCTGCCACCATGGCCGAAAGCAGTGTCGGCCTCCACTTCCCACTTCCCAGCAGGCAACGCCAACAACACTGGTGAAACTGGATGACTTCACCCCCTCCTGGCGGCCTAGGGGAACAATTAAATTAAAAATATAATGACTTTACATCAGAAGGAAGTTTTTCCAGGCCACACATGAAAAGCAGAATCATGGTTTTGTAGTCCATAGTTAACCACCAAACACTAGCAATTGTGAAAGGCAGGGAAGAGAAATGCGCAGGTCGTGGATTGGCGTTTGTGTTTCTGGGTGACTTCCTGCTGCTTTTCAGAACGTTACCATTTCTGAAGATGTTACCATAGCACCTACGGATATGAGGATGAGTTCGGATTTCATGTATCTTCTACAGCAGAAATGTTTAATAAGTTAGACAATTTCATGAAAGCTAAAAAATCATTAGCTTTGAAAATAGGCCTATAAATAGAAGATCGGGGGATCATGAATATGCTAATGGCTTTCTCTGCTCTGGCCCTGCGGTATTGAGGCTTCGGCCCCAACATGCACAGCAGTCAGTGCCGAATCTAACCATCGTGCAGCCTTCCCCAGGAATCCTCGCTTCCCCCGAAACAAGCTGTACGAATCACAGATGCTAGGGAAGGGTGTGGTATTTCTGCATAGAAAAGTATCTCTGCAGAGTCTGGATGATTTAGGACCGGGATAAATATTCTCTTTGAATGGAGTGATAACCTAGTGTTTCAAAAGTTGTGAGGACAAGGAAATTAAGTAGAATTATCACATCACATGTGGATGAATCGGGAGACTTTTCTGGACTGTCATAAGCCCCATGAGAACAGGGACATACCTGCTGTACCCAAAAAAAGGGACACTCACACAGTAGGCATCAGTAGATAGCTATGGGGTGAGTAAGTTACTCTATCGATTAACTTCATTGGTGAAAAAAAAAATCTCAGGAATCCTAGAAATATGAGACCACTTAAACTTATGACATAAAAAGCCAGCAGCAGGATTTGCGTTTTCCCCATATAGTAGCCCTGCTGGACGTGGCACCCGTGGACAGCCACATGACTCCCCATTTGTCCACCCAGCACTCATCAACTGTGTCCATGCTGTGCTCCCAGCCTCAGGTCAGGGTGGGGCTAGAGCGATGGCCAGAACCCTGCTGCCCATGCACAGTGATCTGCCAGGCTGTGGGTGCATGTGCTTCTCCTCGGGGAGGTACAGAGACCTGGAGGGCGGGTCGCCACGCTACGCAGGAACAGAGCATGCACGTCTCTCCGGCAAGGCAAAGGACAGTATGTGAAAAAGCTCACAAGTACTGGCTTACCAAGGACCTTGAATTCAGGAAGAAGAAAAGAAGCAAGCGTGTTATGACGACAAGGAATTTGGGGCAGAGTGGTTATGACGGACCTCCGGTCAAACCCACCTGGGCTGGAATCCATGCTTTGCAGACACACTGTCATGGGATGGCATCAATCGAAGCTTGCTGTTGTCGCGCGCTTGTCCCGGCCGGCAGGAAAAACACACGACACCGTGCAGCAGTAGGCAAGCTTTAATCGTCCCCGGAGAGGTACGCCCGAGAAGCCTCACACGCGTCCGTCCATGACGGCTCCTTTTGTGCTTCTCCCGCCCGAGAAGCCTCACACGCGTCCGTCCATGACGGCTCCTTTCGTGCTTCTCCCCGCGCGCAGGGCG
>RJWM01013969.1:0-51876 GCA_004363535.1 Dasyprocta punctata | reverse complement strand
TCTGGAGGAGAGAATTCCAAACTAAGCAGAAAGGAGAGCAAATGAAAAGACTCTGACTTGGGAGTACAACTGACAAATCAACCAGTAAGAGGAAGGTTAGGGTGACTAGAGCTCATAATGCATGAAGGGTGTAGAAATATGCTAAATCCTTATGGATTTTTTCTAATATCAAATATTTCTCCAATAACCACAATAGAGCTCTAAATGAGGTAGAGGCATTTATTTAAATTTACTCATGTGTTATTAATTCATTTAGAATATTTAAATTAAATTAAATTAAACAATATTTTGTGCAAAACTGAAAGTATAAGTCATTTTTTGTTAACTAAACACCTTTCTTTAAAAAGAACAACTATAACAATTTTTAATATATTTTCATGTCAAAATATACATATCGAGAAATGGGAACCTACTACACTCATCATTTTGCATCTTGATTTTTGTGACATCATCTGTTTTAATGTCTTTCTCTTTTAAAGCCATACAGATTTTAATTTACTTTCAGTGAGTCCTCATTATCATTCTGCATGAATCATCCTCATCGATTTAAATATGCTCTTATATAAATAAATTTTTATGATTTTCTTTTTTTAGAAAACAAGACAATAAAAACAAAACAAAACAGTAGAACTGATATAAGATTTTCAAACAGACTTATAGGAAATTAACAATAGTCACTATATTGCATATTATTATCTTCAAAACAGTTGCTTAGATTACAAGATACAGGCATGTAAAACAGATCAAACATTATTAGCAATCACAGTAGGATTTTCAATTGTTGCTTTTACAAATAGTGATATGATCTAAATCCTGGGTGGTATAAATATATTAATTTTATTACATGAAATACACTTAATAAATGCACTAATTTATGCCATAGCACAATCCAGTGAGCCTTCTGGACCAATAGAAATGTCAATGCAGAAGGATAGTGGAATGAATTTGAGTGACCTCACACTAAATGTGAAGTTTTGTGTTCTGGGTCTGTTGTTTTGCAGCAAGGTATTTGTCCTGTCAATCTCCCTAGTCCTAATCTTTCAAAATGTTCCTTGTACTCATTAACACTTCATGTGAATGAACTACATTTTGGCTTTGTGCAACTTTTAATAGAAGTTTAAAGTCTTACTCTGGAATAGTGCACTGGATACAAAAGACAGAAACAAGGAAACACAGAAAGAGGAAGCTGGAGAAAAAGTAACCATTAGAACTCAAGCTAGCTGGATTTTAGTAACATTACATTGTGTCAATTTGAGAAGCTTAGAAGTTTAACTAAGCAACTCAGCAAGGGGCCAGGGTCCTCACTTTGTAAACATCCTGAGCCTGTGCAAGAGGGCACAGAGATAGTGTGAGTGCTACACCCATCCTGGGAAGGGGTAGGCTGTTTACAATATAGGGGAGGAAAAGAGGCTTGCTCTTCCCCCTTTTTTTTGCTTGTTGCTTTTCTGTCTTCTTTCCCACTGAACTGTTGCCCATCAGCCACTCCACTGTGCTTTGGCACCGTTTACAGACTGAACCTCCACATACTGTAAGCTAAATAAACCTTTCCTTCCTTAATTTTGGGTGTTGGGTATTTTGTCTCAATGAGAGAAATGTAACCAAGACAGATTTCTACAAGGTGGGTATCATGATTCAAATCAAACTTATGTAAATCTCTCAAAGTGGCCAAAGTGGCCCCAGCTGACATCTGGGTTATATATTTAATGTTGAAGCATCCAAGGAGGGGGAATCAGTCAAACTAACTCTTTGATTTGAAGTAAACAAAATAATCAATTTATGGACTGACTGCTTCACTTGTTTGGAATTTCGATAAGCACAGCCACATACCAATGATCAAAAAAAGTATCATTTTCAAATCTGAGCAATTTACAGGACTGTGTCTACCATTCAAAGAAATTTATGTTATTAAGAGCAATGTGTCTACTAAAGTGTCTCACACTCCTTAGTTTTTCATGGTTCTCTCTCTCTCTCTCTTTCTAATAAGGGGCAAACAATTATAAATTACATAGAACACAAATAAAACCTGATTCATATTCTTGACTTTCTTTCTTTTCTTCCTGCTTGTCAGCACTATGACATTTTATGATTTACTATTCCACAGTAGTCTTGTCTGAGGAAAAAAAGAAGCTCATAAGCTCATTTGTATATGCATATTTTTCAACTTTTCTAGTAAGTGAGAATAGGGAAAAAAGCAATACATTGATAAAAGGCACTGAAGGTGTCTGTGTGTTTCTTATTCATCCATATTTTCATTTACTTTCATGAAAATTAATACTATTTCAACTATCAAAAATGAAACAACTGAATCCCCACCTGGAAACCAGCACCACGTAGGGGCTGCTGCCTGAGTGGGAACAGCCATACCCAAGCATCACTCTGTGAGTCAGTGCCTTTTATGGACTGAGGAGGGAGAGAACCAGACCTCACCAGGAAGTGATCCCAGCAGGGAAATCATATCATTTTCATTGTTTTGTTGGGTTGTGTTTTATTCTTTTTTGTTTTGTTTGATTATGTTAAAACTGATGGCATGAGCAGCTATTTGAAAGATAGCAAGACATATTATGGTAGCCATTTTGGATTTATTATTTGCTTGTTTCAAAGTCCTTATTGTATTCATTGTTTTGTTTTTATTGTTTCTATTCTATTCTGTTCTGCTTGATTTTTACTATGTCCAAAGGTATCTGCAGCTATTCTGAAGACAACCAAAGGCATTATGGTAACTATTGCTTATTTTGTAAGTTCTTGAAGTCCTGTATCACTTATACTGGTTTATTTTTATTGGTTTTATTCTGTTTTATTTTCCTTGGTTTTATTCTCTTTAAAAAAATGAAACAATTTCTACCCATTATTCAAAATAAATACTTTAAATCTATATTTAAAATTTTTTCTTATTTTTATATAAGAAAATCTGTCCAAATCTATTTTGTATGTAAGTATTCACACATACATTTAACCACACTCATACATGCAAAGTTCAGAATAAACTGGTTTTCCTCTTCTTTCCAGTTGTTAATGCATTTGCGTTTTATTTTGCAAAATGACATTTTAATAGATCACTTGGATAGTAAGCTAAAATCAGGATAATCAAAGTAAATTGCAAAATATACCCCTGTAGGTGTGCTTTTAGATTTTTCTAGATCTAGGAAGTACTATCCCAAAACAACAACAAAAAAATGCCAAATTTTTATTTTAATTTTTTATAGTTTAGAATTCTGAAATTAATTCCAAGGATTATTACTGTCTTTAATCTTACATTTTAAATTTTCAGAACAGCAACCAGTTTTCTAAAACCACACTCCATCTAGTGTTACTCAGGTTACTCAAGTCACTTTGCAATGTCCTCTTGTATTCATTCTTCAGTTATTGCTGTTCTTCAAGGAATGCAGAGTTCTTTTGTAACTCAGTCTATGTGTTCTCTTTAGCAATCTTCATTGATTCCCATAGCCTTGGTTGCCCTCTGTTCAAGATACATACTTAACACAAATTTTTCTTGAATTGCAAAACTGGACATCCATCTGTATATAACCTAGAAATAATCACTTCGAGTTCCCATGGATACTTCAAAGTCAACAAGTTCACTACCTTACAAAAGTCTTTGCACCTGAAACTGAATTTCTTTCTGTTTTTCATCTTAGTTAATGGTATCAACATGCTGTCTCCTTTCTCCTTCCCCATATCCAACCACTAAGACATGATTAATTTTAGTTCTAAACATTTCTTGGATCAATTTAGTTCTTTCTTTTTTTTGCTTCTAGTCTAACTTAGGTTATAATTTCTCTTATCTGGATGACACAGTCAACATGAATGATGCCTCTGGAGTTCTGTGGTGGAAACATTTGGACGCTTTTATGGTTTGAACATTTGTCACCTATAAAATTCATGGGGAAATTCAACTGACATTGCAATGCTATTCAGAAATGTGATTTTAAAGAGGTAATTAGATCACGAGTGTTTAACCTTCATTGGGGATGCTTGTGCAACTTCATCTTCTTCTTTCCCTCTCACATATTGCCATGGGAAGATGGAGCAAGAAAGCCTTCTTCAGATGTATTACTTACATTTCAAATTTCTGAGTCCCCAAAGTTAATAAATTCTGTTCAATATGTATATTTTTTGTGGCACCAGTAATCGAACTCACAACCTCATGCCTGCCAGACAGGTGCTTAAGCCACTGAGTCAAACTCCCAGCCCTAGTTTTTTGAGGCACGGTCACACTATGTAGTTCAGGCCAGGCTTCCACTTGAGGTATAACCCAAGCCGGCCTCAAACTCACAACACTCCTCCTACCTCAGCCTCCTGAGTGCTGGGATTAAAGGCATGTACCACCACGCCTGGCTGTTCAATATAATATTAACCAGTCTCAAGTGTTCTATTATAGCAGCCTATCACAAATTGAAACAGTGCTTTTCTGTCTCATTGCTCATTATTTCCCTCTCAAACTCTGAATAACTCCTAACTCTGTATATTGTATACTCTCCTTCCTTCAGACAAGCTGTACTCTTTGCCTACATTTTAAATTCTACATACACACATACACACACACACACACACACACACACACACACACAATTGCCTAAGATATATTTGGCTCCAAGATAAAATTCACCCACTTTCTACAACCTTTCTGCCACCACAGAAACCCAGTTGAAGGGCACCAGAGGACAAAGAACACTCCCTTCACCTCTTGGCCACTGTAGGAAACCAGGTGAGACACATGAAAAGAGGGCAGCCCCTCCCCCTAACTACTGCTACTACTGAAGTGAACCGTTTGGGAAGGCCCAGAGGCCAGAAGGGATGCCAGAGACACAGTAGGGTACCAAATAAGATGCACAGGATGGACAGGTGAGATTAGTGGTGTGAAAAGTTTGATGTAACAGTAACAATTTGAGCCAACAGGTGACTGAGGCCTCTGTGGAATGACAACTAACTCAAGAACAATCCAGGACTCAGTAATCTGCCTTGTTCTCTCAAATTTTTTCTTTCTTTTCTTTCTTTCTTTCTTTCTTTCTTTCTTTCTTTCTTTCTCTCTCTCTCTCTCTCTCTCTCTTTCTTTCTTTCTTTCTTTCTTTCTTTTCTTTTGCTCTTTTTTTCTGTTTTCTAAATGGCTGGGAAGAACTCCAACCATAGAAAACTAATAGCATCCACCAACCCCAGAGACCAAGTTCAGATAATCCCTCAAATACTCTTTCATTGTTTCTTTTCTCTCCCCTATTCTAGTTTCCCAAATGTGTGATTATCCTTTGTCTGCTAGACTTTCTTCTACTTCTTTGACAGTTATCTTTGTTTTATACACAATCCTTCATAAAATTTTGCACCACAAGGTAAAACCACTCTGCCAAGGGAAGCACTTTGCAAACAAACTCCTAATTTATAATCAGTTCTATTATATAACTATAGACACTACTCCTATGGTCTAAAGTACAAAATCAATGTTTACCACAGTTTGTCAGTTTCTAAATTGTGCTTGATCCTATGGTTACTGCTAATTTTACCACTTTAGGATGTCATATCTGTTATAATCAGTTTTTCTCACTTCTGTAACAGTAATAAGAAGTTCTGTGGTAATAACCTCACCACAGCATTACACCAAAAGACAAGGAACTGAGCCAAACAGAAAACAATATCCCACTCCTAATTGATTGGAAAGGTAGGATCTTTTAACAGACACAAACCAAAAATCTCCTACACACAGAAGACATCTCGGAAGAACAGACTTTCCCTAGAGAGGCTTTAATACTAGTGATATAGCTACTTATGACAAAAACACACAAGGCTTATCACAGAAAATAAAACAAAAATTTTTGAAACAGAAAAAGACAATATGAAAAACAAAATGCAATCTCAGGATTCCAGCCCATGCAGAACAAGTTCAAGAGACATCAACATAGAATAAATTGGAAGACACACTCCTGAAATTTCTGAAATGATAGCAACTGAAGTAAAGAAACAAATCGATGAGGCTACAGAGGAAATCAGACAACAATCTCAGTTAAAAATGAAATATCAACATTTATAAAGGGACTACTCAGCAAATCTGAAGGAGGAGTAGATTTAAAAAGTAGTTGAAAATAGGAGAATTAGAACAGAGAATGATCAATATAGGAAAGAAATCCAATGCATGAAATGAATTCAAACAGATATCCAAGAAATCAAAGAAGTTAAACTATCTATATTTGCATAGGACATTATATTCTACATAGAAGACCCCCAAAAACTCCACCAAAATACCTTTAGAATTAATAATCAAATTTAGTAGTGTAGCTGTATATAAAGTCAACACTCACAAATTAGTAGTATTCCTATACACAAAAAGGAAACTCACTGACAGAGAACTTAGGAAACCACACCTTCACAATATAAAAATAATGAAATACTTAGGAATCAATCTAACAAAGGAAGTAAAAGACCTATACATTGAAAACTACAATACTCAAAAAAGAGATTGAAGAGGATAATAGAAAATGGAAAGATATACCTTGCTCAAGAATAGGAAGACCAACATTGTGAAATACTACCAAAATTGTTATACAGATTTAAAGCAATCTCAATAAAAATACCAATAGTAGACCTTGCAGATCTGGAGAAAACACTCCTAAAATTCACTTGGAACCAAAAGAAAGGCAATTCTGCTCAATAAAGGCAAGTCATTTGGCATTAAAATCTGACTTGAAATTATATTACAAAGCTACTGTGATAAAACCAGCATGGTATTGGAATAAAAACAGATGGGAGGATCAACAGAACAGAATCCAAGATGCAGACACAACTACAAACACACTCAGTAACTTTATCTTT
Organism: Dasyprocta punctata; assembly: GCA_004363535.1. Classification (NCBI taxonomy): domain Eukaryota; kingdom Metazoa; phylum Chordata; class Mammalia; order Rodentia; family Dasyproctidae; genus Dasyprocta; species Dasyprocta punctata. Next base: position 45,081 of record RJWM01013969.1, on the reverse strand, counting down.
GACAAAGGGGCTAACCATGTTCACTGGAAGAAAGCCTCTTTAATAAATGGTGCTGGAAAAACTGACTTTCCACATGCTGAAGACTAAAACTAGACTGATGTCTATCACCATGCATGAAACTAAAGTCAAAATGGATAAAAGATCTGAATATTAAAACAGAAACACTAAATATACTGGAAGAGAAAGTAGGTAGAAATCTTGAAGACGTGGTGGTAGGCAGAGAGTTAATGAATAAAAACCAAACTGCATGGGAAGTACTTCAAAGAATCAACAGCTGGGATCTCATCTTATTGAAAAGTTTTTGAACCTCAAAAGAAATCACCAACAGATGGTGAAAAGAAAACCTGCAGAATAGGAAAAGGTTTTAGCCAACTTAGTTCAGACAAAGGACTTCTGTCTAGAACATATAAAGTACTAAAAAAAGTCAAGCTCCTCAAATTCAAAGACCCTATCCAAAAACTGGCATCTGAGATGAATACACACCTCTCAGATACAGAAATATAAATGGCAAATAAATACATGAAAAAATGTTCAGCATCATTGGTCACTCAAGAAATGCAAATTAAAATATCACTAGGATTTCATCTCACACTAGAGGGAGTGGCTATCATCAGGAAATCAACCAATAACAAATGGGGTGTGGGGAAAAATGCTTTTCCACTGTTGATGGAAGTGTAGAGTGGTACAACTATTGTGGAAATCCATATAGATATTCTTCTAAAAACTAGGATTAGAGGTCCCATTCAACCCAGCTATTTCTATTCTTGATATTTTTTTCAAAAGAATTAAAAAGATCATATCACTGGGATATATGTGCACCCATGTACATAACAGCACTAGATCTTGGAAATAACACAAATGTCCATCAACTGAAGAGTGTATAGAAAAGAGGTGGGATTTTTATATAATGGAATACAACTCTGCTACAAAAAAGGATAAACTAGAGACTTTTATAGATAAATGAATTCTACTAGAGTTCATACTCATAAGTGAAATAAACAAAACTCATGTGTATAAACACTGTATTGTCTCCCTAGTGTAAGAAACTGAAAAAATAAATAAGATTCAAAATCTATGATAAATATTGTGAAAGAGAAAGAAACTGCTCAAAAGGAAAGAACAACTATGATGGGTTAAAAAAGAAAAGAAGCAAGAGAAGCTGGGCATGGTGTACTTTTCACTCTTTGCTGAGACAAAACACCTGACACCCAAAATTAGGGAAGGAAAGGTTTATTTAGCTTACAGTTTTTGGAGGTTTCAGTCCATAATCGACTGGCTCCAACATAGGATGGCATGACACTGGGACAACACTTCAAGGCAGCAGCCAAGCAAAGTAGCCAGAGTAAAAGGGGCCAGAATAAGGCTCTTCTCTTCCCTTATTGTACACAGGTCACCCCCTCCCTCCAGGGTGGGTACTGCTTCACAAATTTCCTTGCCTTCCTTTGCACAGGATTAGGATATTTACAAAGAACTCTGGCTTCCTGCTGAGTCTCTTAGTTAAACTTCTGACCTTCTCAAATTGACACAATGAACAGGTAACTGCTTGTGCTCTATACCCCAAGATGTAGAGCTGTTGAGTTAGTTAATTAAGCTTCTAGACTTCTCAAGTTGACACAATGTATAAACCCCAACAATAGTGCATGCCTTTAATCCCAGCACTCGGGAAGCTGAGGTAGGTGGGTTGTTTGAGGCTGGCTTGGGCTACGTGAGCAAGGCTGGCCTGAATTACATAGTGTGACCCTGCCTCAAAAAAAATAGGACCAGGAGTTTGGATTAGTGGCTTAAGTGCCTGCTTGGCAGGCATGAGGTTGTGAGTTTAATCTCTGGTACTGGCAAAAAATAAATAAATAAATAAATAAATAAATAAATAAATAATAAATAAATAAATGCAAGGGCAAAGTATATATATATGATAGTTATACTACTTACTTCTTTTAATTCAGTGAAAAAAGCTTTGTGCTTATGTTTGATCAATTATGCATGAAAATATATTGTAATCTGAGCAACTATTTTGAAAGTAACAATATGCAGTATATTAACCATTGTTAATTTCCTATTATCTTGTTTTGAAATTCCATGTCATTGTTTTTATTGTTTTTTTTCTTTAAAATAAATTTTTAAAAGATATGCTTTACAATTACCCCTATGATTATCAACAATGTTAGTTTTAGTGTTTCTGCAATGGAATTCCTAAACACCTACTTTATTCTAATTAGTAAAGATTTTATTTTATTATAATTAGTGACAGTCTATTTGGGCTGCATTAACAAAATATGACAAACTGGGTAGCTTAAATGACTGAAATTTTTAGCTCTCAAAATTCCAGAGATTGAAAAGTGCAGACCAAGCTGTCAACAGCCTCATTGTCTGGTAAAAAATCTGCTTTCTACCTTATAGATGGTACTTTCTTACTTGGTGGTAAAAGGGACCTGGGGCCATCATTAAGACTCTTTTATAAGGTTAGTGTCTTAGCTTTATATTACTGGAACAAAATACACTAGGCTATTAAGTTATAAGGTGAAAATATTTATTTCATTCACAATTTGGAGGTTTAAATCTAGAAGTGTGGTAAGGGGATGTGAGGCATATTTGTAGGCAGCTGATTAGTGTGATACTCATGATGATGTGAAATTAGGCATCACATCTCCAGCCATAAAGCAGAGAGAAACCATGAGGAAGAGACTGGAGAACTGCAAGTCCTTTGATAGTCAAGCCCCAATCACCCAAGCTCTTCTTACTCAGACTCACCTCTTAAAGGTTCACACACCTCACAGTTCTGTTATCTTGAGGACCAAGCTTAAGAGAAAAAGCATTCATAGCATAATAACCACTAATCTCATTTGTGCATGATCGACTCTCATGACCTAATCACCTCCCCAAATTCCACTTTGGGAAATAGGATTTCGACATATGAATTTGAGGAGGACACAGACATTCAGACCATGGTGTGCATTTACCTGATTATCTCTCTAGTGGCATCATGTTTGTGCGTCTTTTTATCACTGCCTTGTAGCACAATTATTAGAATGGACACTTCTGAAGATATCCTAATTGAAAGAAAAGGATCAATGAAAACAAACTAGTATTTCAGACAAAGATAATAAAAAGGGTCATAATGTTACTCAAATAGAATTCTGGTGAAGAAGATGTTCATAATATCATTATTTCTAATCCATTTGTAAGGTAAGTTATGCTGCTCAATTTTCACTTCCAAAAGCTGCCTCTACAAGTAGAAATGTTCCAGGAAAGGATAGGATTTAATGATATGCCATTCTTAATTTCACCATGTTTGGAAATGATGGCTGAGCTCTAGCTAAATGCAGCCAAACAACTCCCAAGGTCATGACTAACAACACTCAGGTTGCCAATGAATTGTTCTCCAAGACAATGATTATTAGGACAACAAAATCATGTAAATAGAAATGAAGAAGTCACCACAGGTCATCTAATCTCTCCTGTGAGAATATTCTCTTAAATGTTGTTCTCAGTGCTCATCAGCTTGACTTTTTAGAACAATCAGTTATTTAAATTCCACCTTGACTCTCAGGAGGCTGTTGTGCAAATCAAATATTTTCATTGCTTCTGCTTGGATGAAATATTTCAAAATATACCTATCCTTAGTGAATGCATGTTACTCTAGCTACAAAATGTCTTGCAATTCTATCTCTTTAGGTTTGATAAATAAAAAATACATTGCTATAAATTCTTGAAGCAGGAATATCAATTCAGGTAACAATTGAGTTCTGAGCAGTAAATACACTTTTGTCATTTAAAGGAATAATACATACAATACATTTCCACTATTTTAAATTTTATATAAATTTTTTCTCTTAATATATAAAAATTAGAAGGGAAAAATAGGACATGTCACTTTGGTGACATCTGTGTTTCATGTATCAGTAACTTGAGGTTTGACAGATTTTATACCACTGTACCAATTTTCACTTAATATTTTCTTGAGATGACTTATTTTTTCAATTAAATGTTTTAAGAAATATTTATGCATTAATGTAATTGTTTAATTTCCCTCATATACATAAGTTTACAATATCACATAACTGCTAAAATGTCTTGCAGTTCAGTTTTGAAAAACACTCCATATTTTGTTATATATCTATAGATAATTTTTTCTTCAATAAAGACTACAGAATTCTTAGCTTTCTATCTACTTGTCTTAGTTACTTTTTACTTGTTGCTGAGACAAAATACCTGACACCAAAATGAAGGAAAGAAAGGTTTATTTCTTGCAGTTCTCAGGGGTTTCAGTCCATACTTAGTTGGTTCCAAGGCAGCATGGAGTGGCGGGATAGCCATTCATGTTGGCCATCAAACAGCAAGGCAAACTGGTGAGAGAGAGAGCTAGAGAGAAAACACGTGTTCCTCCTGCCCTTACACTATATGTCAGCTCCACCCCTGGGCAGATGCAACATTCACATCACCAACCCCAGTGCCAGACAACAAACCAATCACAAACACCAGACTCAATCCCATCCAGACTACATAAGGACTTGGGGTAACATAGGATCAAACCCACACATTCCACCCCTGGACCCCCAAGGACTCATGTATATCATTTATACAAAACACATTTAGTCCATCTCCAAGAGTTGCCAAAGTCCTAACAGTTTCAGAATTGCTTAAAAGTTCAAGTCCCAAATCTCCTCCAAGATCTATGACAAACTCTTATTTGTAACCACCTGTACAAATGAAAATGAGCTTAAACACTTCCAATATATAAAGGCACAAGATAAACATTACCATTCCAAAAGTTACAAACATGGGAATACAAAGCATTGGAACCAAAGCAAGTCCAAAATCCAGCAAGGCAAACGTTAAATTCTGGAGTTCTCTGCTTAGCATCTGAAGCAATATGGTTGCAAGCTCCAAAATGCTTGAATAATTCCACCCCTGTGGCACTTTCAGGGGCTTCATTTTTCATAGCTTCTCTCTTAAGCCCACGCTGCTCAATTCTTGCAGGTTTCTTGGATAATCCACATTCCTGGCTTTTTCAAACTTCTGGGTTTTCCATTGTACCCTTAGCTTCACTCTTACATCTTTACATATCGCCCTCTGCAGGCAGGGAAGAAGCTACACATTTTCCTTGCACTTAAAACCAGTGCCACATGGATGTTGCCAAGGTCCACTGCCAGCTGGAGCAGTAGCCAGACTTTTCTCTCTCTTGGCTGTAGGGGTCAAGTGCCTGAATCACTGAACTCCTCTATGCTGCCAGCATTCTGGAATCTGGTGTGGCTGCCACCATTTTGAAACCTGGTGTGGTTGCCACCATCTTGAAACCTCCTGTGGCCTCTGTCATGTCACGCCATGCCACTCTGGAACATGGCATGCTGTAGCTTTTTCCTCTGAGCAAACTCTTTCACCTTTGCCAGATTGAGGCTGCAAAAGGTGGAGGCTCGCTGCTACTCAGGATGGCCTCAGGCCATCTTTTTTATTCCTTTGTTCCTTCTCAGCAATCAAGGTCTCAGCTCTATCTTTATAGTCCACAACTTTGTGGCCAAACTCACAACATTTTAAGTCACCATGCTGGGTTCTTTGTTCTTGATTAACAACATAAATCTGGCTAAGAACCCACACCAATAACCAGGCCACCACTTCAATGTTCAGCTGCCTTGAAATTTCTTTTGCCAGACTACTTAGTCCTCTGCCCTTAATCTCAGTCTCAGGCAAAGTCTCTAGGAATGGGCAGAATGCAGACAAACTTTCTTCCAAGCTGTAATGCGCATTGTGTGGAGTCCAACAACCAATGCAGTTCCTTTTCCCAGAAGAAACCTCCCAAGCCTGGTCTTTACTGGTAAGCTTTTTATCAGGCTTCTAGTCTTCTGAGCTCTGACCAGAATCTCCCATACAGAACAGCCTAAGCTGTTCCAGCTCTATGCATTCAGGCAACATCTCCAAACCTTTCCAAACTCTTCCCATAAGTCATTTTCAATGGCTCTTGAACCACATGGTCAGCTTTAGTCACAGCAATGACCCCTCTACTAGTATCAAATTCTATCTTAGTTACTTTTCACTCGTTGCTGAGATAAAATACATGACACCCAAAATGAAGGAAGGAAAGGTTTATTTCTCACAGTTCTCAGGAGTTTCGGTCCATACTTAGTTGGCTCCAAGGCAGCATGGCGTGGTGGGACAGCCGTTCATGGCAGCCAATAAACAGCATGGCAAACCAGTGAGAGAGAACTAGAGAGAAGACATGCATTCCTCCTGCCCTTACACTGTATGTAGTTCAAAACTCACAACACCAATCCCAGTGCCAGACAACAGATCAATCACAAATGCCAGACTCAGCCCTGTTCAGATTACATAAGGCCTTGGGGGAACACAGGATCAAACCCATACATGGCTAAAAATCTGTATTATATATATTGTGTCCTTGCTCTGTTATACTGAATGTTCTTTAATTGCTATTATAAAATCTAATTAATTTGAACAAATAAATTATAACCATAAATTTGTAAAAGTAAGAAATTATACTTTATTTCTTTGATATGTTTCTAAAACAAATGCTATTGAATTTTTTTGCTAAGTGAGAGATGCATAAGTAGCAGTACCTAGAAAATATTAAGACTTTTCTTTTAATCTACAAGTCATTACCTAAATGTTAAACATGCATACTTTTTCATAACAATCACTGGCAAAGTTTGAATTAAATCAAGCTCATGCATTATAAATTAAATATTAATTTATATGGAATCTTGTATCTAAGTCTTTTTTTATTGTTATACTAGGGTACCACTGAAAACAACTGTACCTCAAAATTTTTGAGGAATATATTCTGTAGCAATTAAGAAAGCTTTATAAATCTATGACTGTTGTGAAAACTCAAAATCTTGCCACAGTTTTCCTTGAACTGGATATATTGCCATCTATTATTTTTGTTTATGATCTTTCAGCCAGTTCCCAATTCCTGTGACTCTGTTCTCATCCAAGGCAATTATAATTAATTTGTAAGTAAAAGTTCTTGGTCCACTGTTTCAAATGCTTCACTGGAAACTGAATACATGACGTTGGTGTATCCTCTTCGTCCAATTAGTTTTGTAACTCTATCAAACAAGCCCATTATTATGGTCTGGCATGCTGTGTTCATTATGGACTAAGTTGCTGAGAGCTCAAGATTCCATTGTCTTCTAACTGCTTACAGATTGTCCTTCAAGTGTTTTTCCCTTACTTCATTCCATACTGATATATTACCTGACAGTTTGCCAATATTTTACTTGTTTGGGCATATCAATGAAGAAGACAATCTGAAAGAAAGTAATTTATAGAATCACTTCATTTTTTGAAAATTATGTTACATTTTAATAAGGTCTTTTGAGATTTTTAGTCTTTTCATTTATTTAAGGTATAATTTTCTTGAGAATTAATAAGAATTTCAGCATTATTAATTTAAACACAATGACATTTTCCAAAGGATAATAAAACTTAATTAGAGAAAAGTATGTTGCATCATAGAGTTTACACAGTCAAGGAATAGATTCATCATAACTCAGATGTAAAATGAAATAATTATAGGGCATTATGCAATAAACTGAGAAGACCTAGGGATGTCCATATGAATTATGGCAAAATTAACTCATAGAATTTATTCTTATGTAGTTAAATATAAAAATTTCAGTAGTCACAAACATTTAAATAGCTATTATAAAGTTGGCTTACAAAAGTAAAAAATAGATCATAGCCCTCAAGATTTTCTGGTGTAACAACAGATCATTTGTGATATTTATTGTGAGATCTGCAATGGCAATAATTTTAATGATATCAATTACCAAATGTATTGGCACCATTTCTATAACATTTAAAGTGTGTGATTATACAAAGATGATCCTAAAGTGTAAAGTTTATTCACTTATATTCCTTCTTGAAATCTGTTGACATTTCCAAATTTCTTCTTCTAAATAAATACTGATCACATAGCACTTGTTTTCAACCTCCAAGATTTTTAAAATAAAAAAATTGAGACGTCTCTGATTACATTTTCTTTCTATTCAGGATAATTTAAAGGATATGTTTAAAGGGACAAGAAAAATCTTTCAAATTTGACATCTATAATGAAAATGTCTTTGTGGTTACCCAAAGTATTGTTTTGAAAGTGAAAATAAGCATACACTTTATCTTATGCTGATCCAATTCAGCAAGAAAGCACTTTAATATGTAATAGAAGACAGCTCTTATTTTAAAAATCTGATTAACATCTTATCAAAACCATACTAAGACCCGACATCTAAAAGCCTGGCAATTTGAATTCAGGAGACTGCTAATTGCTCATGGGGCAAGAGGTAGATTGGAGAACATAACCAAAGTTTAGGGAAATTTGTTTAATTTTTTTCAATCAAATAATTTATGGAGAATTTTGTGAAATTATAATGAGAAAGTAATCAAATTTTGTGAACTCAAACACACATGATTTAAAGTCTAACTGAAGTGAACTGTTGAAACAGCATAGAAGATTAAACTTTAAGCAGTACTTTAACAGAAAAATTAGTTGTAAAACTTTGTATTTGAAATATTACACTCTTCTTAATTTGCCTACTGAAAATGTGTTTATCTCCTTAAAATGAAAAACACAGGCAAGAGTGTCCCCAAATCTTAAATTTTGATAATTATTTTCAACATTTGATAAGAACTCTTACTGTTTAAAACCTTTCTATTTTTCCTTTAAACACATTTAACAAATATTCCCTACCAAACGAAGAGATCTGTGTTGTATTCTCATGAATAAGCATGTCATACTTACTGCAACACAGCATAATAAAAAGCACTAGCAAGGATGACCAATCAGACAGCACTAACGATACTAAGGGTAGTAAGACATCCCTTGTCTGACTTATTATCTGTGTCTCATAACTAGAACTCAAAAAAATACTTGTTCAACCAATATATTGAACCATAAAGTTTAAATTTTTAAATACTTTTTCACTTGAAAAATAAGAGATGAGAGACAGAGAGAGAGCAGGAGGAAAAGGAGGAAGAGGAGAGAGAGAGGAAGGAGGAGGTAAAGGATAAGGAGGGAGAGGAGAGGAAAGGAGAAGAAAGGAGAAGGAGAGAGGGAGAAAAGGAGAGGAGGAAGTAGGAGAGGAGAAGATAGAGGAAAAAGACAGAAAGAGAGAGATTGCAAATATTGGTTCATACAATTGTGGGGAATGAATGGCTAGACATATCTGAAATATGTAGGGGATTTGAACTGAGAATCAAGTTTTCAACAGATTAAATATGAGGGAAACATTCAAACCATAATATTGTATATATTCATCTTCAATAATTTAAAAATATTCTATTACTATTTTCATTTTATAAAGGAGAAACTTGGAGTTAAAGAAAGGTTAAGTAACTTTTAATGGTAATCATCTAGTAAGGTTGAAAAATTAAAATGTATTAATTTCAAAGTTCAAATTTTTAAAAGCTCTAATCCTAGAATGTCATTTAAAACAGAATTTGGCATATAAAGAAAATGAAAGAACAAATATGAGAAATATCCAAGTGTGTCATTTTAGTTAATCTCAGTGCAGTACATTGTTCCTACCTCAACCTCTGTATTGAACTGTTCTACCTATGTCACTTCTTGACATTCCTGGGACAGTGCTGAAAAAGAATATAGAATAATGGTGATAGTGGTTATAAAGATATTTATTATCATTTGTGCCTTATTACAACAGAACATTTTGAAAGCCACTACAATATTTTTAAGCCAGTAACAGTAGGAAAAACAAACTTTTTCATGTGGAACTGTCAAAGCTTATGCTAAAATTATTATTGATGTTTATTTAACTTTATTCAATGTCTGAGTCTAGTTTTCAGAAATTTCTGTAACTGAAAAGTTAGAACAAGATTTTAGCTTTTTAGTGTGTGATAAATGATTTTTCTATGACAGTTTTAATACTACTTTCTGTATTACTATTCAGGATTTTTTATTTGCATAGATAAATTCCTAAAACTATTATGTTTTAAATATAGCCAAATCTTCTGAATCATATAGAAGAAATGATGAGAGAAAAAATGAACTTAGTTATCTATAATAACTGAATAGTATTTGCTGCAAATTTTAATAAGTATTATCTAGTCTAAATCTACAAGAACTAGGACTTTGATAATAAATTTGATTTTGTGAAATGAATACTAAATTTAATAGTGAATCTATCTATTAAATAGTGTTAGTCACTATTACTTTTCAAAGACCGAATAATTATAATGGTAGGATGATATTTTAGGAAATAAAGTGAATAATGTCATTATAACTTCTTTATAATAAAATCTTACCCTTTATTTATATTAAACATCATTTTTTTCTATTTATCATTAGTGCTACATTGCTAGTTATAAGTGCTATAGCCACCCAAAGATCCAAATAGGAGAGAACTTGCAAAAATATCCAAATACAGTCCATAAAAGAAGAAAGTCCTCCCAAAAGAAACAAAAATGAAAACAGATGCAGTGTCATCCTCCATTATGTTAGCTCATGCATGGTTCTTGCTAAAGAACAGACATTCAATCTGCTTTGAATTATTTGTCACTTGGCTTTTTTATATTTCCATGCCCTATTTTGCATTTTGTTCACTACTCATGTGTTACACAATCTACATTCTGAAAAAAAATAATGTTAACATATATTCTTACCAAGGGTTGAACTATGTGTAACAAAGTTTAAACTTTAATGAACTTTGATGTTTTAGACTGTCACCACACTTGGTCATTTTGGGGTTTGACTTCACATAGTCTTGGCCTAGCTGAATGTAAAAACTCAATACACAGGACTTTAAAAGGCTTATAAAATATTCAAAAAGCTTCTTGCACATCAAATAGTTCTTAAGACAGAACATTTTGATGAGTTTAGTGTAAATGAATCAGAAGCATATGGATTAAATTTACCTTAAAATACTCCTGGGTTTAAGAATTAAGAGAAAATGTGCTTGGCAAAACACATTTTGGGTTTTGCCTAACCCAGAACATTGGGAAAGTAGTTCAAGATGTTTGATGAACCCAAAACATGACTGGGTTCACCCATTCCTAATCCCATTTGGTAATGACAAAGGACAGGCAGAGGAAGATTTTTAGGTGCATAAATGTAGTTCACATTTTACCATGGTCATCTCCATCTATTGGATAACCTGAGAATGACTTGCCTCATCTAATCAAATTGGTGTCATGTATTTTTTAGAATCTGTGTGTCAGGATCATAGAATACCTATTTTGTATGAAGTGTGTGATTCCATGTAATTACAATTGTTTCTGTGTTCCCACTTAATAAAAAGAGAAGGCATGATCTTTTTGCCTACCTAGAGCATATCAAGAGATACACGCACCTACATAAAAAGAATTATGTTTGTCATTATTTCTATTTTTAAAATTAATAAAAAATTTTAAAGAAGTAATGTTCAAAAAATGTTCAGAAAGAAGCTGTTCAAAAACAGTAAAGTCCAAAAAGTCATAAGATTTTCTTATCTGTTTTCCAACATGACATATTCTTTATACAAGAAATGAACAGCATATATGAACAACTAAATGATCTGAATAGAGTAGTACACTAAAAACGGCAATTTATTTCTGATTTAAGGAAATGTCATTTTCTAAGTTATTTTTACTTGAGTTTGGAATTCCTTACTTGGGGCTAAACAAATGTGGAGAAAAAAATAATTATTTCTATATGCCATCTTCCTTTCTCACAATAGGTAAATAAACATGAAGAGACACAGATCACTGACTCATTAAAATAGAATGCAGTGATTCTGTGGCTCAAAGAATTTCAAATTATGGAATAAAATATTTGCTTTAAAACATCTAATGCCTCAGTTAAAATAGTATATTTAGTATAGCCTCTAGAGTGGAATCTAAAAGTGAATTTTTGCAATGAATAGTATGTTAATGTATATTGAAGCTTAATTTAATAAATATGGCTGATACTTTTGTCATGTCAGTTCTAAGAATGAGAAAGTATTGTCCACAAAACAAAAATTATCATCTTATGGAATAACACTTGACTATTTATTGAAACACAATAAGAAGTATGTAGGAATGTATAAAGACATTCTCATGTTTCTACAAATAGGTTAGCTTTTTATAAATTATCTGTTTACTAGATTATAAAAATGTTTGGTTTAAAATGAAGATTTAAGAGATAATTGATTCGTGAAAAAGAAAATAATTTATAAAAACCTGTATAGATGGACATCTACTTTCAATGACAAAAATTCAAATAAATATTTTATAGTAGTCATAACCTTCCATCAACCTGAACTTTCTGAAGTCCAGTAAAATAAAAGGTGTTCTTAGCATCTTAAAAGAATACCATAAATCTGCACCTGTGTACACACTTTAATTCCAGCCTTTCATTCCAAAGTTTTTGGATTTTTTTTTATTTAAGAGAAAAAAGACACAGAAAAGAAAAACAAAAAGCGAAAGAGACAAATAAACAACAAAAAATCCAATACAATAACATTATAGGTTTACAAAACTAGATGATTGGAATTTGACAATGGTTGTAATATTGCATATTGTTACCTTTAAAGGGGTTGTTTAGATTAACAGATATAGACATGTAAAGTTGATCTAATCATATGAGTATTAACTATTCTTTTTCAGTAATCAATGCATTAAGTAGTATAGTCATTTTAACTATCTTATATATACCTATATACAAATTTATGTCTTTTTCCTTTTCCCTTCCTTCTTTCCTCCTTTCCCCTTATAATATCTCGTGTTACCTTCAAAATAACTGCCCATACCATCAGGCATAATATAATCAAACAAAATAGTGCAGAATAAAACCAATAAAAAACTAAACAATGGAAGCAATACATAGTAAAACAACACTGGTTTACCATAATGCCTTTTGTTATCTTCTAAGCAGTTGCCTGTATCATCAGTCATAATGCATCAAACAAATCAAAATAGAATAAAATCACTCAAAACAAAATGATGAAAACAACACAGGGCTTCAAAACAAGGTGATCAGATATCAACAATGGCTACCATAATGTATTTTGTTATCTTTGAAATAGCTGTCCATGCCATCAAATATAATAAAATTAGACAAAATGAAATAGAATAAGACTAAACTAAACAGAACAATGAAAACAATACAGGACTCAAATCCTGATGATAGATTAACGATGGCCACTGCCTGCCCTTTTTAGACACTTCCTCCCCTTTCATTTTTACAATATGTATTGTGTATTTAGAATCCTACTAACTCCTTTAGTTTTTTTGTACTACAGAGATAACATGATGGTCACCCATGTGGCTCTGGGTTATTTCATCCATGAACATGGTCTTAAGTTGTATCCATTTACCTACAAGAGGCTTGACGTTATTTTTCTTTATAGCTGAGTAGCTTTTCATTGGATAAAAATGCCCTATCTTTCTTGTCTGCTATGTAGCTAATTGGCAAGCTACCCCCACTTCTTTCTGGTTCCCTGTCACATAGAGCATTATTCTCTCTCCTTTGACTTTCAGTTTAATGTGTTTCAAGTTTAACGTGTTTCTTTTACAAAGCATATTGATGGATCCTGTCTCCTGATCCACTCTGCCTGTGTTCTTTTTTATTGGTGAATTGAGGCCATCTATGTTAATGGTTAAGGCCAACATGCACTGCCTTGTCACTGCCATGCTATTTTCCTGTAGTTGGCTCTCCACTTTTCCTCTCTATTCAGTTGTCCGCCCTGCTCAGTGATACCCCCCTGCCACCATTTTTGGAGCTGTGGTCTTTTTTTATCTGTTTCTGGAATGTCCTTCAGTATACTTTGTAGGGTTGGCTTGGTGGTGATAAATTCCTTCAGTTGTTTTTGTCACGGAAGTATCTTGTTTTTCCATTAATTTTGAAAGATAGTTTTGCAGGGTACATCAATCTGGTTTGGAAGTTGTTTTCTTTCAGGACTTGAAATGCTTCAAGTTCTTCTTGACCTGATGTTTTGTGTTGAGAAGTATGTTGTGATTCTGATGGGTTTTGCTTTGTAGGTGATATGTTTCTTTTCTCTAACAACTTTTAATATTCTGTTCTTGTGTCGAATTTCTGGGATCTTGATTATTATATGTCTTGGTGTAGATTTATTTTGGTTATGGCTAGCTGGAGTTTTATGTGCTTCACTTATCTGAAAGTCACTTCCTTTTCCCATGCTTGGGAAGTTTTCTGATATTATTTCTGTAAATAGACTTTTAATGTCATTTGTATTGATCCCTGCTTTTTCACTCAGACCTGTTACTCTTAAGTTATGTTTGTTTGGGTTGTCTTGCAGCTGTTAAGTTGTTACTTCCAGATTCCTTGTTATTTTTGAGGGATCTTTCCTTTCGTGATCACAAGCTACAAACCTGTCTTCAAAGTTTGAAAGTCTATCCTCACTTTCTTTCCAGTGGTTTTGCCAACTTTCATTGGAGTTTTTAATTTCCTGGTTATCTCTTTGAATTTGTTTCATGTACTCTAAATCATCTTTGTATTGTTCATTCAAGGCTTCCTTCATTTTCCTATGCTCCTTTTTTTCATCTATGTCTTCTTTAGAGATGCCTAGCAATTCTTTTATTATGTTTTTCATTTCTTCTTTTACCTGAGTTAGTATTTCTGTTCTAATTTATTTTATAGTCTCATGAAGTTGTTTCTTTACTTCAGTTGCCATCACCTCAGAAGCTTCAGTTGTGGGACTCCTGATCTCTTCTGCATTTGCATCTCCTGGACTTGCTCTGCTTGGATTGGAGGCCAGAGACTGCCTTTTGCTTCTTTGTCTTGACATATTCCTGGGTTCTTCTGCACAAATGGGTAGTGGGGTCCCAGGCACTCCTCACATTTATCTGAAGTGAGACTGGTTCTTCTAGCCAGTGCTGATTATGGATATCTGATAGTGGCCACTGGGCATGCTGGTGCAGTGCTGTCTGCTGCTTTTTCCCAACCTGTGTTGGCTTCCCGATGGCTGGTGGAGTGCGTGCCAAGGCAGGGCTGCTGCCTGCAAATCTGGGCTGGTTACCAGTCGGATCCTCCACTATCGCCCCTGGAGTGCACATGGGGCCACCACCTCCAGACCAAGCTGGCCACCCGCAGGGAAACTCCAAGGTGGTCCCCAGAATGTGCACAGGGGCAGGGCTCAGTCTGAGCAATTTCCACAGGTCTGCGCCCAGCTAGGAGCTGCTGGAGGAAGCCAGGAGCTGCTCCGGTCCTGGGCCTATCCAGCCCAACTCCAAAATGGTTCCCAGCCAATCACTGTCTCCCACAGGAGGACAGAGGCCCCTGCACTCACTGTCAGCCAGTTCAGTCCTCCAGGTCTGCTCCCCCTGTTCACTGCCACTCTCCTCTAGGGCCACCACCGCTGCTGCTGTGCCACCTTGATCATGTGTCCCAAGGTTCCAGCAGCTCATCTCACATAGTGGGTTCAGCTCTGTGCAAAGGCGATGCCTGCTACCACCTTCTTCTTCATTAAAGTTTTTATTTTTACTCTTTCTGTGGGCTTCAATTCTCACTTTAGATTCTTCCTGGGTCCAAGGGACCCACTTACTTCCTTTCTTCCCCATGTTACTATACTCCAGTATCTGGATGGTATCTCTCAGGGAGGCTGTTTACTCTACTGCTTATTGTTCTGCCATCTTCCTGGAAGTCCCACCATCTTCCCACTAGTCCTAGATTCTTCATTATCATACAATTAACTTAACTTTTCCCCAACTATTTACTGAGTGTGTATGGCAAAAATCCATCAAATACAAAAGAAGTTTAAGAATTTTACTGAAAATATTTTCTATATACTGGGTGAATTAAGACATATATGAAAAGCTATTATTAAAGGTGGAAATAATAGAAAATCAGAATAAAATACACACTCTAGATTCTCAAAAGAAAGTTCTTAAAGAAGGTCCACGAAACAAACATAATGCTACCATGAGTAGGATAATTAATCACCTTAAAGAAGGAAACAAAAAAATTTATAACAAAGGTTACATTACCTAATGGAACTGTGAGAATGAATGCCAACAAGAATCTTTTAAATTATGCTTTCTTTCTTTAAAAATGGTAAGGATATGTATGAAATATTTTATTCCACTTGAATATAATGTGAGTTTTGTATCATTTGGATATGATTTTATAAATGTGATACATAAAATATTAAACAGTGTGCATTACTTAATACAAATAAGTGTAGCATGCATAATATAATAATGAACAGCCCTAGGATAGTTTAGAAACACTAAGACCACAGATTTTATAACAAGTAAAAGTAATATGGTCATCTCATTTCCAACTAAATAGGAGAAGTACATAGATAGTATTAGCTATCTAGATGTACGTTTCAGGGACTAAATGAAGCCAAATTATAAGAAGAATTTGTTAGTAAGATAAATTTTCTGATATTAAATTTTTGGATATAGGACCCAGCCATCCTAATTGTTAACAACCTTTGCAAATGATTAAGTGCTTTAACTTTTGAAAACCACTTTTCTCATTTAGAAAGATGACAGGGTAAGTTTGGGCAGGTACTCTGTGAGTGCATATCTAAGAAGGTCATTTTCTAGTGATATAAAAAGATACTGTAATGTAAATAACTATATTAAGATTTGGAAGCCTAGGGTTTTGCTTTATGCGTACTACATACTAGAGCCATTTGCTAGCATTCATTATATACAGATAGTTTAACTTTTGCTCATAAACCGAACAAATCTTCGTGCTCCCATTTTGTTTTTTATGTAAAGTTTCATGCATATCCCAAAATGGCTAAGATGCTTTATCTAAATGACTTTCACTTTATAGCAATTTTTATTAGGAAACTAAAGAAAAAGCTAAAGAGTTCAGATAGGAAACCATACTGCTAAAATTACTGACATATTGGGCCTCTGTTATCAAACTCTTTAGAAAGTTCCTCACCAAAAATTATTTCATTCTAGTTTTCTAATTTTCTTATTTGGATTATGCGCCAGTTTTTATAGAATAATGTATTTATAGGCATAGGCATTCTTTAATTTTATCATATAAATTAAACACATGTTTAAGGATTATTTGAAGCACAAACAAACCCCTATCACCAAGACTGGAACCTACCATACACTTAGCCAGAGCTGGCAGAAGTAGCAACTAAAATAATGATATTAATGAAGAAAATTATCGTTATTATTTTCACTTTTTACAGGAGATATTAAGGTTTTTTTCATTTCCCTTTCAAATGGGCAATAACACATGTTTACTGTTCATAATGATTACATTCATCATAGGGCATTGGTCCATATGTATAACACCTCTGAATTTATTTTAGTTGCCCTTTCTCTCCCCTCTGTCTTCCATCTCTCATCTCTAGATCATCTTCCCATTTGCAAAGGATTTATCTTCCTTTTGCCTAAATTTTATTTTGATCTTTAAATTATTTATACTTTGGATTTCTCATGTAAGAGAAACCATGAGGTATTTACGCTTGTTTTAATTTATTTTACTTAACATTATGGTTTCAAGGTGCAACCATTTTCCTACAAATGACTCGAGTTTATCCTTCTTTATGACTGAGTAGTACTCGATTGTGTTTACATGCCACATTTTCTTTATCAATTCACCTGTACGTGGACATATAGGCTACTTCTAAGATTAAGCAATTATGAGTTGTGCTCTAATAAATATAGTATGTATATATGGCTATAATATTGTATCTAACTTTTTCAGAAAGATACCTAGAAGGAGAACAGAGGGTTCAAGTGAATTTCTAATCTTAGATTTCTGAGTAATCTGCACAATGATTTACATAGTGACTGTGCTAGTTTACATTCCCACTAACAAGATAGAAGTATTCCTTTCTCCCTGAAGCCTCTCTGGCATTTGCTTTCATTTGATTTTTTGATGATTGCCATTCTTTCTGGAGTAAGATGGAATCTAGTGTTGTTTTAATTTGCATTTCTCTCATGGTTAAAGCTGTTAAATATTCTTGTTGTGTTTGTTGGCCATTAGTACTTTTTCTCTGAAGAAATACCTATTAGTTTAATTTGTCCATTTATTAATATGGTATTTGGGAGGAGGTCTAATATTTTTACTAGTGCATATAATGTTTATGTTTCTCTTTTAAAAAAAAACTTTATTAAACCAAAACTCAGAGGCAATGGCCCCAAATATTCAGTATACAAGAAACACAACTCAAGAAAATACTCACAGATTAAAAATCAAAGGATGGAAAACATTACTTCATGCAGTAGAAACTCAGAAGGGGATAGTGTTTACATTCCTTGTAGGAAGTTTGTACACGTACATAATACATCTTAATTCTTTTTCATTCCCTTTCCCTTCCAACTCACCTCCATCTGTTGATCTCCTTCCTTTTAATTTTTTGTACATTTGCTGTGCATAGTGTTTACATTTCTTGGATGGAGTTGGTACATGTATATAACACACCTGAATTCCTTCTTTCATCCCTATCCCTCTACTGTTTTCACTTCCCTCCATCTCTTGGCCTCCTTCCCCTTTGAGAAAGATCTATATCCCTACTTCCTATTATCTATCTTTTATTTTGCACTTTATTTATACTTGGGTCTAATTTTTTGAGTTCTTTATATATTCTAGATATTAGTCCTCTATCCAAAATGTAAATAGTAAAATTTTTACCATTCTATAGGTTGCCTCTTGACTTTTTTGGTTGTTTCTTTTGCTGTGCAGAAGTTTTTAAATTGGTATACTCCCATTTGTTGGTTCTTGATGTTGTTTCCTGTGTGGTTTGAGTTCTGTTCAGAAAGTCCTTACCTATGCCTATGTCTTCAATATTTTTACCTATTTTATCTTCTAGCAGATTCAGTGTTTGCTTTAATATATATGGTGAGAATGTGGGTCTAGCTTCAGTCTCCTGCATGTGTATAATTAATATTTCCAGCACCATTAGTTAAAGATACCATCTGTCCTCCAGAATATGTTTTTGGCCTCTTTGTAAAAAAAATCAGATAGCAACATGCCTCTTTTTCATCTATTCTGTGTCATTACTCCACATGTCTGTTTTGTGATGGTACCATGCTCTTTTTATTTCTGTAGCTTTGTAATCCAGGACTGTGATACTTCCTGCTTTTTTGTTGTTGTTTGTTTTTGATTACCTAGAACTATTGTTGCTTCTTTGAGTCTTTTCTGGTTCCAGACAAATTTTAGGATTCTTTTCTCCTTCTATGACTGTTGTGGTTATTCTCTATTCTGACCTGAGATAGAGCCAAATTTTGGTATAAAAATTAAGCCAATAATAGGATAACTAATTTTTCAAATATTGAGCAATGAAGTGCTAGGTACTTAAATGGAATCAGTCTTCTAAGATAATATATTTATAGTCAATCAGTTTAGTAGGCTACTATCAGTGTTTTTAATATAATGTAATTGAGTATAGTAATATATATAAAATACTAAATTGTATCACATTACAGTATTTTCTTTACATTCTGTCTCTCTATAAAATTATATATCTATATGTTACATACATAATAATATATTCAGGTATGTATATATTCCTTTCTAAGAAAATATATTTATTATATGGATCATGATCAAATGTTAAGAAGTATAAACTATTCTTTGATCCTTCCACCATTGGAGCCATTTAGAATTCCTACAGTTAGGTTTACTCATTAGGTTACTCATCAGCCATTTCCTATAGCATCTCAGACAGATGTTCTAGGGCTATTTGCTGTGTCTTCCAGAATTGTTCCAGAATGGTCCACTCTGTTCCCTTCAAGTAACTGCCAGTGACAGAGTAAATACAAAGAATGACTGCTATGTTTTGAATGCATTCCACAAGTTTCATCTGTGGAAAACCTAATCCACCAATTGATTAATTATTGGTATCTGGAGGTGGTGTCTTGAGAAATAATTAGCATTGCATGAGGTTGGGCCCCTAATAGCATTAATGGACTCATAAGAAAACAAAGATAGATGCTAGTTCCATCTCACTGAGGAATATCCTCCACCATGTTATGATGAGGTCAGAAGGCTCTTAACAGATGATGAACAAATGCTGACACCATGCTCATGGTTTTCCAGCCACTAGGTTGTGAGTCAAATAAATTTCTGTTTTGTATAAATAATGTAGTCTCAGGTATTTTGTTATAACAGAAAACAGGCTAAGATAGCACTATTTGGAGTTCACCCAGGCAATAAAAGAAACCTGAGTTTAATTTGTGATAAAGTGTGTAAACTAGAATATACTGCCAAGCATGTCTTTGGTTTCCTACCCTAAAAATAGAAATAGAATAAATCTGTATAATTTTTAATAATACTATGGAGAATATATTTTACTCAGCAGTGAAAATCCAATACTAAAGAAATAGTATTACTAAATTCTGTACATTTTATGGATCTCTGATTAGATTTATGCAGTGCTCACAGTTAATGTTCATTTACTTCATATTTTAATGACAGAATTTGATTTAGTATGTCAGGGACAACTAAAAATACACTTTCATAAAATGTACAGAATAATTTCATATAAAGGAGAGGTAATCTCTCAGCTCTGTTCAAAGGAATAAATGAATGGCCTGCATTTCATTCTGGGAAAAATCATGCATTATGGGTTGGAGGAAGCAGCAGGAACTGTTAGCTACTGTTAGGAGCAAGGACAAAATAATTGAAGAGATAGGAAGAAATGGGTGCTGATAAAGGAGAGTGGATAAACAAGTGATCAGATCATGAAGAAGTTCCTGTTTAATTGTTTCCATATTTTCAAAGTAAGAGGCAAACCAAATATGAATGAGAATATGAAGCAAGCTGAAAGGCAAGGATTTAACAGAGTAAAGGGAGGCCACAGAAAGGAGTTAGGTGCAAATCATGAAAGGTCTACAAGATGAATTTACATTAATGATTCTGGTATTACAAAAGGGGAAAATACTAAGAAAGTAAGGCAGACATGACTGTCATGTTATATTTCCACTTTGGTAGGTAGTTTTGGTCATGACTTTAATGTGAGGCAAGTCATCATATTTGTATGCATATGTGTGCATACATGCTTGCATATACCACATGCACTTTTAGAAATGTTTAGTGTTTATGCATATGCATAGAGTAGATAGATAGTTAGATTTAAAGAGTTGAAGCTTTGCCACATAAATGTAATAAATGAAACATTTAATATGGTGTGCTAAGGAGCAACTACAAAGATCCATCAACTCTAAGTGAGTGGAAGAGAGCAGATAGTAAATATGATAAGGATTCTAATGATGTAAAAATGTCACCAGATGGAAGCTCTGATGAGGCTAAGGTGTTAGAACATATTAGTTGAGTTTAAAAAAGTAGAAGTCAGGGCTACTGACTGGAAAGCTTAGAGTCAATATTTTAGAAATTATCTTTGTGTGTTGTAAAAGTCACCATGAAATAGCGGATGAGGTAAAGTCAAGAAAAACATTGGGAAAATTCACACACTCTGACCAACATTTCTTGAGGCTAGCAAAGATCTGTATAATGGCAACCTTTCTCTGATTTTATTTGCTAGTTTTCTGAAGTCCAGATTTCCTGGAAGCAAACTTTTTATTCTGTGTTTTGTAAATATATTTCTCGGGTATAATGCCTGGATTTCCAAACTTCAAGCCTGAATTAAAAAAGGGGACTTCAATTTAGACACCACTTGAGTATTTGCCATAACTTAGGATTTGATGCCTCATCTCAGTCATCTGTCTTGCCTAGTGCAATGAATGTTTGACATTCCCTCAACCTGGCAGCTTTCAGAACCCAAATAGAATCCTTTCTTTCTAACTTCTCACTGTTTTCTAAGAATGAATTTTAATGAAAATGAGATGAAAAAATCAGAGAAGAGTAAGTGTAGAAACTCAGAAGACCTACGATTATTAGAAGCAAGACCAGCATAAGAGCAATCATAAAACATAAATCCAAGTAGGACAGAAAAATGTAATCAAAACAACAAAGTTTCAAAAGAGAACCAAATGCTGACCATAAATAAGGAGAGTAAATCCACAAGTCTATAGCCAACTGCTGTTTGAGAAAAGAAGTTAGAGTATGTATTGGGGAAAGAATAATCTTTTCAACACAGAGTGCCTGGAAAATTAGACACCAACATGCAGAAGAATGAAATTAAGTCCATATCATTCACTATATAAAAATCAATTAAAATAGTTTAGAGACTTTAATGTAGGACCCAAAATTATCAAACTACTAAAAGAAAACATAGGGGAAATGTTTCATGATTTTGAAATGGGCAGGGTTTAAAAAAAAAAAGACTGCTAAAGCACAAGAGAAAATGTAAATATAAACAAATAAGAAATGGTAAATAATATTCACCAGCTAGACATCTGACAAGGGGTTAATGTCCAGAATATATGAGAGACTCAAATATCCAAGAAAAATGAATCATCC
The DNA here is from genome assembly GCA_004363535.1 of Dasyprocta punctata. Taxonomy (NCBI): domain Eukaryota; kingdom Metazoa; phylum Chordata; class Mammalia; order Rodentia; family Dasyproctidae; genus Dasyprocta; species Dasyprocta punctata. The sequence continues at coordinate 22,793 of RJWM01013969.1, read as the reverse complement.
TATTACAACCTGTGAGATATACCTAAACAGAGATTTCTAAAAAGGAAACATAATTGGCCAATTGGTGTATGAAAAATCTCTCAGTATCACTATCAAGAAAATAAAAATCAGCCGGGCGTGGTGGCGCACGCCTTTAATCCCAGCACTCGGGAGGCTGAGGTAGGAGGAGCGTTGTGAGTTTGAGGCCGGCTTGGGCTACAACGTGAGCGCAAGGCCGGCCTGAGCTACACAGTGAGACCCTGCTTCAAAAAACCAGGGCCGGGAGTTTGGCTTAGTGACTTAAGCGCCTGTCTGGCAGGCGTGAGGTTGTGAGTGCAACCCCCGGTGCCGCAAAAAAAAAAAAAAAAAAAAAAAAAAAACCAAAACCATACTAAGATATCACCCACACTCCAGTTAGAGTAAGTATTATTAAAAAATGATTGAAAACAAATTCTGATGAAGATAAAGGGAGAAAAAACACTATTGGTGTTTGAATTGAAAATGTAAGTCAACATGGCCATTATAGAAAACAGTTTGAGTGTTTCTCAAAAAACTAAAGTAGGACTACTTACCATGTGATTCAGCAATTACATGACTGCATATATATTCAAAAGAAATGAAATACATGTGAAAGAGATGTTTGAATTCACATGTTTACTGATGCACTGTTCAGAATAGCCAGGAAGTGGAATCCATCTAAGTGCCTATCACCAGATGAATGGATAAAGAAAATGTGCTGTCCGTATACAATGGAATATCATGCAGTCACAAAAAAGGAGGCTGTCTTGTCATTTGAAATGCCATGGATGGAACTGAAGATCATTATGCTAAATGCTCTTCTAGGCACAGAAATACAAGCTCCATATTACCTCATTCATATGTGAAATCCCAAAAAAGTGACCCTATAGTAGTTGAGAGCAGAATGGTCATTACCAGAAGCTGGGAGGAAGAGAGGGAAGGAAAAGTTAAGAAAAGGTTGGTCAGCAAATACTAAGTTACAGTTAGATGGGAGAAACAAAGTCTGGAGTGGCTACTGGATAGTGGAGTGATTATAACTCATGGCAATGTTCTGAATATTTAGGTAAAAGGCTAAACAAAATGATTTTAAATGTTCTAACACAAAGAAATTTTTAATAGCTTCCACAGAATAAAAAAGCTAAGGCGAGAGCAGAAGGGGAAAAAATGTGCGTGTGTGAGAATGTGTGTGTGAAAAGCATTTGGGTTTAATAGTTGAATTTACAAATCAGAGAAAATTTATTTTATGGAGAAGAAAAATCATTGCACTGTAAGGACCATTCTATATAATTTTTGGGGAAAATCATTTCATAATTAAACTGTGATTAGGGATTGTCCAAGGCCCTCAGGTCCTGGGACACTTCGAGGCTCTATGGTAAGATTACATCAGCTGAAGAAATCCAGGTTCCTTGAGAATCAAGTAGTAATAAAAAAGGTGTTTCACTTTGTTGGAAGCAGAAATTTCTTATTAAACTACCCTTCTCCCCACTGTTCTCATTAACACAAAGATCTTCTAGCATAAAACCACCACGACCTCTGAGACATCCCATAATCCCCTTGTCATTTTCCTCAATGTAAACATGATCAGTAAGTACCAAGTTTCTAACTGCCTCATGGCCCTTTGTTCCCTGTGAACAGCTAATCATCCTAGATCCCAGTTGCACTGCCATTTTGTCTCTTGCTCTTTCTTTTCGCCATGGACTGTAACCTCATGATGGAAACTGGGTACTCACAGCAGGGTCCCTGATAATGCACACATAAGCAACTTGCTAGAAAAACTATACTAGATAAAAGCAAAACTGAATTCTGGGGGCCTTGCTTTCTTTTCTTATAAAAAATCAACACCCATATGGTAATTGGAAAAAACGCTGATAACCTTTAAAAAAAGAATTAAGTAGAGTGGAGAAGGCAGGAAAAATGGCATTGATTAGTAAAGCGTAAGTATGAATAAGGAATAGAGAGGTTGCTTAAGAATAAAAGTCTATATTGAAAAGAACATGCTACAAATACTTTTAGTTTCTTCTAGGAGTGAAATACACACATTGTTAGCATATTAGAGTTCTAATTTTCTTGTTGACATGAGGGTTTTTTAATTAAATAATTTTGAATGGGATTTCCAGACCTCAAAATTTACTATTTTGATCATAAATATGTATTACAACAAAGTTTTAAAAGGTAAGATACATAGTAACCCGGTAAGATGATTTGCCTTAATTGGCAAATGAGGTAACTGACATTTAGAAATTCTAAATGATTTGCCCTAGGTTACTAGATGGAGAAAAGAGACTAAGTAGAATATTTTTGTGTGGTTTCCTAGATTCAAACAAGTGGATTTAAGCAAAAAATCCAATGGAATTCTAAAGATTTGCCCTACAATCCTTTAAAAGATAATAATCTCTAAACAAATAAATAACATTTGGGGAAAAAAATACCAAAGTCTCTACATTCTCTAGCATAAATATCCTTTGGTCTCTTTCCTGTTTCATATTACAGTGTCATATAATATATGATCATTTTAATAATACTTAGGAAAAGGCAATTAGGGAATATGTAAGTGAGTCTGCTGGAGAATTTGGTAAAATCTCTTCAAACAAATAAAACATGCTGGGCCTGAAGGGAAACCTACAGAACCCTTCAACTAGCATAAGTAACAGAAACAACATGCACACATATTAGCATAAAGGGCTTTGAATGAAGTACAATTTACAATTTTAGGCTGGTTTCTGTAGTATAATGGATCTTTCCAGTGTTCATGTTTCAGTTGCCATGGAAAATTTTTTTTCCTACATCTTGATCATCCTTGAAAAATGATACTGTAACTATCATATTGTCTTTGTGCAACAGACGTTATTGCTGGTGCCAGAAGCTTATTAAAATTATAAGATACATGAATTAGAAGAGCCGTTTTAGAAATTTTGAGGGTTTTTTCTTTTTTTCTTTTTTTTCTGGAAACAGATTTAAAGTAGCAACTTATCAGGTGCCCGGCCCCAGAATGAGACAGCAAAGGGCTCCTGAGGAGGGTGCTTTGCCCCCAGGAGAGCAAAGGTTAAATCACTCAATCCTGAATCTAGACAACACCTGAGGAGAGAAGGGAGCCACCAGACTCCACATCTGTTGACTTTAGCCCAACAGCCCACTTGAACCCCTGCTTTGCAACCTACATCCAGCGAAGATCAGAGGACTGATCATGTTACGCATCTACCAAAAGGATCAAGGGCACGCCTTGGCTTGAATAGTAACCACAGTCTGGGGGAATGACCAGAGGGGACTTTAGTGCAAGCAGGGCATCTCAAAGATCCTTAAGCCCTGAAGCCAAGTGTAGAAAATCAAGACTGGTTGGTGTTGAAGAGTACAGATCGGGAAGGAAACCACTCATTGAATAACACAGGCACCTTTTGTTTGACTCAACATTGCCTTGTGATTTTTCTATTTTGCATTATTTTTATCATTTCTTCAGGCATTTTTAGGGTTTGGGGGTTTTCTCCCACTTCTTTCCTTCTTTTAGCTCCCTTTGTTGTCTTTTATTTTTTCCCTTTTTTTCTCTTTGTTCTTATCATTCCTTTATCTCCTGCTTTTGCTGCTTATCTTTTTTCTTCTTTTCCTCTTTTCTCTCTATGAGAAACCCAGAGTAAAAGTAAGGAGCAAAATAAAATACAGGTTATAAGAAGTACAGGGATAGATTTTTCTCTGAGGGGAAAGGGATCAATAACTGAAGGGAGGTAGATGGGAAAAAGGGGTAAAAGATGAAACAAAGAAATTGGGATGTGACTTTTATATGTACTAAGAAATGTACATAGAAGGAATGTAAACATTGTGTACTGCAAACATGTACAAAAAAGGATCTGGGAAGGAGGGAAGGGAAAAGGAATAAAAAAAGAATTAAGATGTATAATGCACATGCACAAATTCCACACAAGGAATGTGAACATGATGTACTACACACATGTCCTAATAAACTAAAATAATATAAATAAAATAGCAGCTTCTCTGGCAAAATTTAAGGCAAAGTAGGGACTATTTTTAAAAATGTGTTAGAGAAGAGAAATTTTCCAGTGAACATTGTTGTTTTGAGTAGAAGCAATGTATTCAGAGGCCAAAAATGTGTTAGGAAGACAGAAATGAAGCTATCTAATTTTTAAAACTCTAAAGCAATTAGTGCTTTAGCTGGGTGTGGTAGCACACTTCTGTAATTCCAGGATTCTGGAAGACTGAGGTAGGAGGGTCACAAATTGCAGCCTAGCTTGAGCACCTTAGCAATTTAGCAAAATCCTGTGTCAAAATAAAAAGTTTTAAAAAATGGGTAGGAGATGTAACTCACTGTACAGGCTCCATCCACTGTACCAAACCAAACCAAACAAAACGAAACTTTCAGTTCCTTGATTTGACATCTGTGTCAATATGTGATTTATTAGAAGAAATAATTAACTAGGCTCAAAATAGCTAAGAGGAGTAAGAAATGTCTTATCTTTTTAACACAGTACTGATTTTTTGTCATGTCATAGACTTCTGAGTGACAATCAGATTTTTTTTATTTTAGTTTTTCTAATTTTACAGAATTTCAAAAAAATAGTAGGATATTAACACTAATTAATATATTGCATATTGTTATTTTAGAAGTAATTGTTACAAGACTTAGGCAAAAAAAAATGATTAAACAATGAATGAAAGCATAAACTGGCCCTTTGGATGAGCTAACAGAGATTAGTAGTATAACTAGCTATCTTGTATACACATCCATCCATCCATACATAAATATATGTATACCTATAAGCATATAATCTTTTCCCTTCTCTCCTTTCCCCTGTCCCAGTTGTTTTCTCCTTTTGAGCACTTTTTTTCCCTTTCATTATCACAATATCTATTGTACATTTTGGATTTTATTACTCAAGATTTAGTTTTAAGACTTTGTCAATTTAATTTTTTATACCACCCCAACTGAGTCAATGATTTTTTTCTTTGATTTGCTCAACCATAAAATAGAAACAATGCTACAGAGATATAGTGTATGAAGTGTCTGTTAAATGCACAATTTTAATGTTGAATGCGAAAGAGCAGCATCAATTACTTAGGTAAAACATGTTGATTAAAGTATTTTATGTGTATTTATTTTTCTTCAAAATTTAATATTCATACTTATTGCTTTATATGTCAGGTCTAATCAAAGAACTCTGTGATGGACATAACAAAAAAAGTAACCCTTAAACCTGCCTTCAATCATAATTAATCTCTTTGTATTTGATTAAATTTTAATTGTTTTTTCTTTTACTAAAAGTATACAACTGTGTGTGAGCATGTTAGCCCATATCATGGAATTTTTTCTTGAAACAGCCCAGACTCTTTGTCTCATAATTCTATAGGCCAAAAGTCCAAAATCAAGGTGTCAACGGAGTTGACGTGGGAAGACAGCATCTATTCCTTGCCTCTTTCAAAGTCTGGGTTTTGCCAGAGATTGTGTGTGTGTGTGTGTGTGTGTGTGTGTGTGTGTGTTGGCAAGTGTGTGTGCAAGTGTGGCTGGGGATTGAGCCCAGGGCCTCGAATATGCCAAGCACATGATCGATCTACCACTGAGCTGTATCCCCAGAACCCATTTTGCTTTTGTTTTACAGACAAGATCTTGCTGTGTTACCCAGGATGGCCTTAAACTTCTGGGCTCAAGTGATCCTCTTGCCTGAGTCTCTTGAGTAGCTGGAACTGCAGGTGCACACTAGTGTGCCTGCAAGACTTGTAGAGTTTGGACTTTTTGTTTTTGTTTTTTGTCTTTTTGACACAGGATTACACTATACTCTTCAGGACGGCCTTGAACTCACTTTGTAGCCCAGGATGGCCTCAAACTCCCTCCAGAGTGCTGGGATTACAGGAGTGTACCACCATACCTGGACTAGGCTTTTAGTGTTAAGTGACATCCTTCCTTTATCTGCAGTTAGATATTGTGTTCACAGGGCAAGACTACACCAGAAAAAAAAAAAAGAGATGATTTTCTGCTATAAATGATGACCCTTCATACTTGAGATATTTCTGCCTTTCTCTTCACTGGTACATTTCTTGAGTACAACCTGCACCCAAGTTGTCTACACTCTTCATTTAGTTTAGATGGTCAACCGATTTTATAAAACTGTATAAAAATTTTAGGTATAAATTGCATTTGGCAGAACTATTCTAGTTACAAGTGACAGAAAGTTGTTCCTAGCCTTGGAAATAAAAGACCACTCAAGAAAGGAACATTATGAAAATTATAGTAAGTTTATAGCACATTATCATATTTGATCCATGCAGTCTCCTATGTTTCTAGTCAGTTATTACACTTTTTTCGATGATTCATTTCCAATGTCTTCCCTTAATCCAAAGTCTGACATTCTAACTTGTTAAGGGTACTGCCACTTTGCTGCTTGAAATTCAGTTTGTGGAACTACTGATATATGTATCAATCTGTTTATTGTCTTTTTTTCTTAGCACTATATTTTAAAAACCCCTTGCAACTTATATACGCAGAGTAAGTATTTACTTTTGTAGTATATAAAAATGTTTTGCAGTTCCTGTCCTGCCATCAATTTATAGTGTGACCATGAGTGAGTCATCTACATTCTTTGTGGTAAGTTTCTTTATTGAGAAAGAGAGAGGAGACTGAATTAGGTTCTGCCAAATATTCTAAGAATGAATTATCTCAAAATTTAAAAATGCTATCTTTTGGGAGTTGCTGAATTCATAAATCTTATTGATACATTGGGGAAAGTGTTAGAAGAAGAGAATACAATCTTGCTAGCTATGAAAGATGGAGAGCTATGAGGTATCAAAAAGAATGAAGAGAAAACAATTGCACTTAGCTCCTACACAGTGTAATATCCAAAACGTTGCTTTGGCAACCGCACCTTTAGTTACTCATGGTTGAGGTTAAGGTGTACAGTGGGCAACGTAGACTTCTAGGATGTGAAATGTGAGGAGGTGACACGTCTCTTAACTAGAAGCAGAGCCTACAATTGCAGAAATTCTAGGTTTTTAAAGGTGGATAAGGAAATATTTGGAGACAGTATTCATTGTGCAAGTAAGTGGCCTTGGGGAAACCTTTTAACCCAGTGAAGGTATATTTTGTAGGAATTTTACAATCAATAAAACTCAGGATGTTTGTGACTAAGTATCACATAATAGCCCAAAAAAGGACGCCTCAACGACTGTGAGAAGAAACTATGCATCAAAGGTGATAGGAAATTCCTTGACTTTCTATAAGATATGTATGTATCACATGATACTGTACACTCTAAATACCTTGGATATTAATCTAACACCTTAGTGCAACTTTATGTTAAACATTGCCCTTATTAGAAATAAATGTCATGAATATTGGAAAAACTTTTCAACTAATTTCTCAGAGAAATAAGTGTAATACATTTATTCATTTGAATGTTTTTGATAATTTTCACCTCTAAAATATTATCATCTAATCATTTTTGCCTTATTTTTTATGCTTAAGATGTTGCATATACTTTGGATTAGAGATACTCTGGCTCTTGTTAGGGAATATTACCCTAAAATTACAACCATCTTAAGCAGAGGAGACATTTTTAACAAGATTTGTTTCACGATAGGGGTGGACTTTAATTAAAATTAAAAATCCCTTTGAATATATAATATTTATATTACTTATTTGTTACGTTCTGTAAAATGTCTGAGTTTCTCGTGATAAAAATTCCTGCCAGAAAGACTCAATTATTTCCTGGAAATGGTTCCTTATGTTTAAAGTAAATGAATTTAGAATAGTTTCCAGAAGAGTCATCCACTAAGCAAGGACTCTTGAGTTCTTAACTGAAAACCACATTGCTAAAAGTAAAATGTAGGAGCTTGAGTCTAAATAAGCCACACTTGCTGTTTATAAATTATAATTACTCACCACTATGTTTTCCTAAGTCTGTATTAACATTTCTTAAAGGAGAATGATTGAGTTGACTATGTCAATATTTATTTAAATAGTTATCTCTATCAAATCAGTTTGCCTCAAGTCAAATAGTGCTTGAGTCACTGAGATATTTAAATTCAACAATTGTTTTATTCATTATTTAAAATTGAGCATTGTGCTAAATTCTGAGGGTTCAAGTTTCTATGATAAAGAAAATTTGAAGACGTCTTTTCCCTTTACCTCCTCGATTCAGTTTGGTTTCCTTAACACACACCCCTAGACATACTCACACTTTCAAAGTTCAACCCTGCGTTACCTCTAGCCCAAAGTACTACTGGAATGTTCTCGTTGATCTCAAGTATTTACTTAAGTTATTTTTTCATTATGCAGAGTAATCTTTGGGGGTGACTGAAAATACACTTAATTTATAGACTAATTTTTCCAATATTCCATAATTCCAATTTGATTATGCCCCTTCTAGTTTCTAGATATAATAGTTTCTCAATATCCTTAGAACAAAACCCTAAAGCCTGTAACTGTGCAGCACAATTCTGCTTGATCAACTATCCCTGACTCCAGCTTTGGTCTCTCTTTTATTGCCTGTAATATAGCAACCTTGGACCAGTCTATTTTAATACTTCAGACATCTCAAAGACACATCACGCTCTTCCCTCTCCTCACATTAGCAGCACTCTCCCATTCACCTCACATCTGCTTTGTGGTATGGGTCCAAGCTTGATGTGAATTATTTTATGACAGCTTCCTCCTCACCAAGTAATTTTCCTATTTTACATTTGCATAGTACAGTGCACATTTCCTTCAAAGAAAATATCATTATTTATAATAAATACCCAGTACATTATTTGATTTATATACATTTGCCTTAGTTTAAATTTTCATGATAGTATCTTTGTTTTGCACTATTTTTGATACATTGCAGAGTGCCTGCCACCTAAGCATTATAAAAGAAAGAACAAAAAGGAGGCAGAAAGCTGAGGGGCAATCATTTCCCTTCCTCAGAATCTATTGTTTTGTTTTTTTCTTCTGTCAGAGTAGATGCTGAGACATGGATATTTCTTTTAAGTGACACAAATGAAATTAGGAAGTCAGAATAAATATCAAACATTAGTAAAAAGAAATCATTTTCATGGTTTCATTTTTACAAGTTTCATACAGCACTGGGACCCAGCTGAGCACTTGTAAAATTACATTTTCATTGACAACCAGATTGTCTTACGATACAGAAACTGAAATTTCTTAAACCTAATTCTTAAATCTGAGGGTCAACAAATAGACTTATGTAAGCATTATAAAGAGAAAGTCCTCAGTATCTCTTACCATATTAAAGGAAGATCTTAAGGCATACCTTTCAATGCCAGCAATAAAAGTTTGCTACTAACCATGGAGGGGGATGAAACAGTACAAATGTAAAGAAGTTAAAAAATCATTCATATACCAGTCTATAACCTTTATCTTGAGGACAGCATAATCTAAGAGAAGCTAAACACATGATATAATATATCTATATATATGAAGCAATATGTTTCATTTAGTACTTTTAGTTGCTTATAGTAAAGAATTCACTCAAACACTATAAAGGAGAAAAGAATTTTGATTGGTTCACATAATTAAAATATTAGGTGTTAGTTTCAACTACCATTTGATCAGGCAATATCAGCAGGATTAAATTTTTCTCTTTCTATTTCTGGGATCCAGTTTACACAATCTTAGCTCCATTCCCATTTTCTTAGATTCTGATTCTCCTCTGAGAATTGAAAAATGACTGTAGCTGTTCCAGCTCGATACGCTTTCATAATCCTGTCTTACAGGAAAGAAAGTAACCCATTCCATTTGCTGAAAATAGAAGTCCAGAAATTCATCTTTATAAACTCTTAGCAAAAAGGAATTGAATTAAATGAGATCCATGAAACTTGGCTTTGTAGCTTCATCCAGATGAGTTTGGTTGCTAGAAACTGATGGAATGATGTTCATACAAGAAGAATGAGCCATATCTCCATGGTGATGCTCTGTGTCTTGGTTACTTTTCTCTCCTTGTTGAGACAAAATACCTGATATCCCAAAGTGAAGCAAGGAAAGGTTTATTTAGCTTATAGATTTTGGAGGTTTCAGTCCATACTCAGCTGGCTCCAAGGCAGGGTGACATGGCTGAGGGGCAACCATTCATAGAGGCTGCAAGCAACAAGAGTAAAAAGGCAAAAAGGGAAAGATACACCTCCTAGCCTCCCTTACATTGTATACCAGCTCCACCCCTGGGCAGGTGCAGCACTCACACCTCCAATCCCAGTGCTAGACAATGAACCAGTCATGAACACTAGATTCAGCCACCTCCATGACTGCATGAGACTTAGGGGGAGGTGAATTACAACACAAACCATAACACTCTGGCAATCTAGATTCTCCATTAACTGATCTTCTCAAATGCTGAACTCACTACAAATGATCAGTGGTGACACTGATAATAGCTCCAGGTTCCACAGTTTAGAGATAAGGAAGACCCAGGAAGAAATTCCCACATTCACATCTCAGGAAAAGTATTTGAAAACTAAGAATCATACAACTCTGTCCATAGGAATGAGCCAGAGCAGTACTGTGCATTTACAGCTACAACCCACTGGAAACCGCTGGAGCTAAATTTCAAGTGTTTCTCAGATATCAGTGCACAGATGGATTAAAGGGAAAAGGGATAAAGGTGCAGGAATTTTTGTGCCTTTTGAATCTGCATAAATGTAATTTATGGATAAGAAGAATTGGATACTTTCGATTTGATCACTTGAACCAGAATTTAGAAGAGAACTCTTACTTTGTCTTCTAGCTATATTGTTTCATCATTTAAGACATGGAAAAAATAGAAAAAAGAAAGTGTAATATTACATTATCTCATCACATATCAGGAGGTTTAAAAGTAAATTATATGGTACTTCTTCAAGAATGAAGAACCCTAATGCCTTTGTACAAATTGTTAACTACCATAGTCAATAATGGGTGCTTGGAAGATCTACAGATTATCCCAGTCCTGGTTTGAACAAGTGGTGTTTCCAGTGTGATTTTCTTGAGGATCCTATCAAGCTCCTTAATTATATTATTGTGAAACTAAATGGACTGTTTTTAAAATTTGTGTCCTACAAAGCTGTTAGTACAGACACCATGAGAAAAGTTTTCAGTCATCCAGTTGGTTTGAAAACACTGCATTAAAAGAAGTCCAATACAATTTATGACAGAAATTTTTGTAATTGTTAATGCACAAATAAATCTTACAGGGCTCCAAGTATATCATATTCACTGATTCCCAAACTCATTTAGCCAAAAAGGTAATAATAAAAGTTGTGTTGTGAGCTATCACAGAAATCTCCCAAAGATGGTTTCTTTATCATAAAAGAGATTTGCTAACGTTATCTCAGCATCTTACTTTGGAGAATCTTTTGATGATTAAATTATAACAATATGTCATCTGTTGGCAAGTATCATTCCTCTAAAACACTGAGATTTGGGATAAAATTGTTATACTCATACAACATGTAACTGAGAATAATTATAGTTTACTGGACAAATTCCAAGATAAATTTAAACATGGGCATAAGGTCCTATACATGCATTTTTCTAGATATATTAGATGAAGCAAATGGAATCAATTAACAAAGGTTTTTTATGAAAAATTAACTGATTGACAGATGAAATGCTTGATATTTACATAGTTCCAAGCACTAAAATGTTATTATAATTTCCACTTTGAGGAGAAGACTTTATAAGTACAAGCAATTTCTGTAAATGGGAAAAGATTCAAGTTTACTAAATTTACTACTTTGCAGAAATTGCATATACAAAAAAAAATACCTGAAAAGACAGAAAGCAGTAATCAACAAAAACTGTAGTCAAATAGAGTCTTTGGATGAATGTCACATCATTGTTCCAAAAAATGGTAATAATACTGTTATCCACAAATATTGATGCTTCTTTTAAAATATTATGGATTACAAGGTGATTAAAAAGTCAAGATGGCTAGGTGGTTGATATTCACAAAGAGAAAGTAAAAATAGACTCACTATTACTTTGGCGATGAGTCACTGAATTTTATAAGGCACACAAATCAGTTTTAGACTTGGCAACATGACAGCCAGCCTCCCAGTTCTCCAGTTTTACTCAATAAAACATGGGCAGGTTATAGTGTAAATTTGTATTTCCTCTCCGTGTACTCTTTTTCTCCATTTTCATGTCCTTTCCCCTTCAGCTGCCAAATGCATTCCTGATTTCTCCAACACCTTCTTTCTTCCAACAGAGATTTTAACAGTTAACTTCTTTTTCATTTGTTTTAAACTGTGTGTTTTACTTGGTTACAGTAGACTAGCTGGGGTCTTTACTTTTAAATTAAATCATTATGTTCTCTATTCTCCAGGTAACTTGAGAAGCTCAAGACTTCTTCCCTAGCTCATTTCTGATCTATTTTGATATAGAGGGACTGCCATCTCCAAGCAGGTCTAGAATCATACTAATTTTCCAAGCCAGATAAAGGGTTCTCCTTCCATCTAATTCTCAGCCCTCCTACTAACATCAACCACCTTTGAAAAGCAAATTTAGACAGGTAACACATTTTTCATGAGGAAATTCTTCCCAACTATGAGAACCAGTTTCATCCTAAAGGTCTTTTTTTAAAAAATTTTTTGTTTCATATCTTTTCAAGCAAGAGAAATACGTCTATCCTGGTATCTGGCCATGTATCTCTATTGGGCAAATTCTAGTGATCAAGTTCTAGCGGTCTCAAAAACAGATTCATAGATTAAAATCTTCACAAGCAAAGTTAAAAAAAATCTTCCAATTGCTTACCTTACCTTAAAGTTAAAAAGAATATCTTCCAATTGCTTATCTTACCTTATTTTCTCTTTTCATTGGTTGAAAGGAAACAAAACTAAACAATTTACCATGTACACCTAAGGTATCACTACCACTAGATCATACTATGCCACCGCAAAAAAAAAACCTGTCATAATTAATGCCCCATGATGTCTCTCTGACCATCTTGTCTGTGGTCACCTGAGTTTTCCATCTAAAATATAAACTTATTAATATTTTTTAAAATTTTAAAATGGCTCATAGTTTTTCATACCTAACTTTTTGTCCCTTCCTGCCCCATACTATTTCTATACTAGATTTCTCCCACAATAAACATCTCCAGATTCTTTAAAGATGTCTATCTATCTGTCTATCTATTTATGTATATGTTTGCGTATCTCTTCATACTTTCTGCCCCCGCCCCTTTATTTTGGTACCAGGGATCGAACTCACAACCTTGTGTCTGCAGGCAGGCACTTATACCACTGAGCTAAATAATCAGCCCTCTTAATGCTTTCTACACGTGTCCCACATTGTCTTTACCCCTTTCTTTGCCTAAAGAGTTAAGAACGTGCAGTTAATATTCTAGTATTAAATTTTACTTCCTTTGTAAAATCATACCTTATTTTCCCTAGACAAGCTACCTCTACCTTCATTTATAACTTCTTAGCCCTTTTATATACTTCTGTGTTATGTTATATTCTATGTGTCTTTCTTCTGTTCAAGGTCCTTGAGAGCACATAGCAATGATCAATAATGCCAAAAAAATGATATTCTCTTTTTCCTGCCTGTCAATCAGCAAAGAGGTTAACCAGATAAAGGTCAAAATATTGCACAATAATAAAAAATATACCGAATGCACTCCTATCAATTCTAGGCACATGGTAGATGCTCAGCAGTGGATTTTTGGTCTTTGTTTTGTTTTGTTTCATTTTTTTTTACCTAGATGAATGCATGATCAAGCCACTTTAGATCACCATACATATTTCCTTATTTACACATTCTAGTTGTAAAAAGTATGCTGAATTACATTGCATATAAAACTAATATGGAAAATTTTATATATGTTTAACAAACAAGATAAAATACATAACATGATAATTTTATAGTGTAGGATCAAACTATTTGCATTTTTCTCAAAAGAGAAAACTATAAATTTGAAAACAGATTTGAAAGTATAAATTTAAAAACAGATTTAGTCTAACAAATAGTCATCGATCACCTACTATAGTCTAAGAATGATTCTGGCTTTTAAAATATATTAGACCGTAGATTATTTATACAGTTATATAATGCACTGTGGCTTGTATTCCTAGGCAAGATAAACATGTGACAAATAGACATAATAACTAAGTCAATTGTTGAGTCCTGCAACAGTAAAGAAAAAGAAAAATGCAGACAGTACAAGCAGAATCAGAAGTAGAAGAGTTAAGGAGGAAGGCAATTAAATGTTTTAAAAGAGCAAATAAACTAAGCCACATTGAGAAAACTACTATGAGCAAAGAGAGGAAAGAAATGTTGCATTAGCTATGGCCTCAGATGATCTGAAGGGAAAACACTTCAGATGGAGTGAATGGCTAGTGGAAAGGACCTTGGGTGAGAATATTTGGCTTCTGAGTTGAAAGAACAGTAAGCAGGTTTGTGTACCTGGAGCAAAGCAGGATGAAGGGAGAGTAAGAGGAGACAGTCAAGGAGGCAGTGGCAGTCAGATTATGTGGAACTTTTGAATCATTAGAAACAATTTAAATACTGAACAAAAGAGGATGGTCATTTGAGAACAAGTGAAATAGCATGAGGACAGGTATTGAGGCAGAAGCAAACCTGAACATGAACTAGGAGTAGAAAATCTATAGGGAGCTTGGGTAAGAAATAGATTGATTTGATTGAATGAGATTCTATTAAAAACAAAAACAAAACTCTAGAAAGAAGAGCTTAACCAATATCAAGCAAAAGAGAGAATCATCAAAACATGGTACATGCATATACAGTGAACCCATTCTTTTATACAAATAAGTGGTTAAAATGATAATAAAGCATACACAAAATTAAGACATCATAAAACTGGACAATCTCTTTGGCACTGATATTCAGAGTAAATTAAAGGAACCAGATGTGAAATTAATAATGTGAAAAATCATTTTAAATCTAGAGAAGAATATCTCTAGGAGCCACTGAAAAGGAGAAACCATAACACTTTGAGTCAAGTGACATTAACATTTTCCTCACATAAATTGTGACATTTTGTTGAGCAGTATTCTGCAAGGCATTTAGGTACACTTTCCACATGTTGATATCTAACAGTAGTCCATTTAGCCCTTATTTTCATTTCTTAACAGTGGGTGCTACTGCTGCCAGTAGAAGTGAGTAGATTCTTAAGATGGTGGCCTGCTCTATTAGACTGAAAGTACATATTTTATTTTATAACCCCTTCCAGTAGCAAATAATATGTTAAAGTACACATAGTGGAAGAAAAGCACAACAAATATAAAAATCTGTTTTTAGATTTATTAGTTAGCAAAGTCTTCCACTAAAACAATCACAAACTGGGTGACTAAAAACAACAGAAATTTATTTCTGGATATATTAAGAATACAAATAAAGCCACATTCCTTCTGAAGACACTAAGATGTCTCTTCTAGGTTCTGGTAGTGACTTGCATTTCAAAAACATGAATGACATGACATTCTCCCTGCATGCAAGTTTGTCAGTGTCCAAACTTCCCCTTGTTGTAAAGATATCAGACATATTGGATGAAATGCACATTCTACTGCAATCTGACCTCATTTTTAATTACATTTGTGATAAACCTATTTTCAAAATTTATGTTTTAAGGTCCTAGGGATTAGAAATTCAACACACAAATTAGGTAGCAGGGGAAAAGAGCACACAGGTCAACCTATAGCAAGGAAATTGCTTCTATCACTATTACCAGTTTTTAAATATAGCCAATTGTAGTAACTAACACTGCCAATTAAAAATGATTTATCATTTAGACTTTTAATTTAATGCTTGTACAAAGTTTGTTTAGACTCATTTATCCATATATTTTATCCTATATCACTATACTAAATACTAAGAATACAAGTGAAATAAACTGACAAAACTTTCTCTTATAATTCTTACTTATGCTTAATTCTCAAAGTCATGTGTCTATTCAGAGTTATCAATAACTTCCTTTTTACCACAAAATTCTTCTGAATATCAAGAGAATTGATCATGAAGCATTTCTTATAAATATAGCCCACTGTTGTTTTAAGGATTCACTTCCAAGCCATTGACACTCACTCTGCAAATCTTGATGGTAAGGAAATAACAGTGTATCATGAGTGCTTCTTGAATTACAGAAGCTGTAAGCATTATCTAATTTCATAGTTATTCAACATGAAAGAGGTTAACTCATCTTGAACTCAAATGCAGTAAATATAAACACATAAAGTATTTAAAACCCTGTATTCGCTTTCTAACGCTACCATATCAAACTATTACAAAGGGCCCAAAACAATAGAAAAATATTATTTCATAATTGTATAAAAGAGACAGAGGATTACATTTGATTTCAGAAAAAGAAAACCAAATTGATCGTATAAATGTTGATTTGAAGGACGAGACTGGAGTTAAAAACTTCCTAGTCCATAACTATCACTGTAGGAGGGTTTCAAAGAGAGAACATTTGGAGAGCAGATTTTTCTAATTTGAGGAGTTATACCTTGTTTTCATTGCCAACACTCTAAAAACTTTTACAGGTTTTTCCAGTATATTTAGAAATTACTTATAGAATTTTATTTTGATCATTAGGATTTAATTATGCACAACTCCCTACATACATGTCTGATGATTACTCAGATTTTCCAACAAAGTCTAACCGTGGTGGATTGACAACTGGTGGTCAATATGTAACACTCAGCTGAACTGAATCAGTGTGGTGCTGAGCGTGGATGGCACCTAAGAATTGTTTCCAACAACACAAACAGGAGAACTGGAGAGGAAGAGGTGGTGGTGTTTATTCTCCTGTTGCTGTTGGTTCTCCTGGAGAAGCTTAATGAGCTTCTTTCCTGGTATGGACTTGGCTGTTATCATCAGAGGAGCTCAGGACCTTGTGGTCACTGAGAATGACTGTGGTTCACTTTGGGGGAGCTCTGGTTCTTACTTCAAGCATCATTTCCTGGCTCTGGAGGGGAAGATGTGTGCTGTTCAATCTCCAGGAGAAGCTTGTCACGCTGGTTTTCTGATATGAACTCGGTTGTTCTCATCATCAGAGGAGCTTGGGACCTCATTGTCGCTGAGAATGGCTGTGGTATTTTTCAGGGGAGCTCTGGTCCTTACTTTGAGCACTGCTTCCTAGCTCCAGTGCAGATCCCTCGTCCTACTGGCACAGATCATTCGTCTCGCTGACACAGACATTATAGCTTCCACTGCTGACTTTAGGGCCTTCCCAGCGCATTTCTGTGAAACAGACTTGCATGAGTCATTGTCATAGGCTCTAAACCTCCAGTTGGACTTGTAGGAGCACTGAGATGCATGCACTCTAGGTCTTTAGATGGACTCATCCAGGATGTTTCCATAAGATCCAGACCTTCAACTGGATTCTTTGGAGTCTTTAGTGTGTGTACAGATTTCCTGCACTTTTTGTGTTTTACATTTTGATAACTATTATAAAATAATACTATAAATTTTATGTCCTGCATTAAATTGTTTTCCTTGCAAACTCTGGCAACAACAGTAACTGGTAAATATATTTGTGAGATGATCTTTTATGAGGCCAACTGACAGCACTTTTCCCATCTTAAGTTGAAGAGATGTAATAAAAGAAGGAGATGAGGGAGAACTTTGAGCTTCCATACCACCTTTGAAGATGAAGTGGGTCTCTAGCCAAGGAACACAGACAGCTTCTAGAAGTTGCAAATAGCCATCAGCTGATAGTAGCAAAATAGCAGCATAAGGTTGTGTTCCTTCTTTGGTCCCTCTAGAAGGATCACAATGTAGATTTCTCCTGAGTAAGACTTGAGGCAGAGAAACCATCTTAACCCACTAGACTTGAATAAAGCTATGAGATCATAAGTGGGTGATGTTTCAAGCTACCAAATTTGTTGTGAGTTGTTATGAAAGAAATAAGAAACTAATACAAGTGCTGTGTCAATAAAGAAATTTGAAATTTTTCTATTTAACCATTCTTAACCATTAACATGAGATCATCAATGCCTTCTTAAACATCTATGTACTAGATCTATATTAAACCAGCCATTACACTTTTCAATGATTCTATGACAGATTTGTAATTTTCTATTCAACTGTCATCAGGCTAAATCTTAATGAATTTTGGTAACACTTAGACTAGTAACCATGTACCCTATTTCTTCCTTCCTTTCCCACTCCAGACATGGAAAAGCTTCACGTGGAATTTAAAATTTCTGGATTTGCTCTTGAATTTAGATATATATTTTGCTTCTGGATATTATTGCTGTCTTATAAATTTGAATTGTTTTTCAAATGCATAAGCTGGTTAATATTTGAACATGAGACTTTTTCCTCTGTGGGTATCAACATAATTTGTGGATTGGAGTTTAGGAGGATTTGGAGTTATGTTCATGATATGTAAAAATTGAGGTGAAGCAGACAACAGTTCCAGGTTTTTGGAAGCTCTCTTTAGTTATTCATGCCTGTATATAGTGAGGAAATAATTTAAAAAAATTTCATGCTATCATTAAAAAACTTGTGTCACTTTTACATTTCTGGAATCTGTTATTCTTTAGTTTTATGCTTCTTCAGTTTTTTCCAAATCATTTCTTTTTTGTTAAATAGGGCTAGCTTTTGGGCAGACTGAAAAGGACAGTTAGTTTGAAAGATCAACCCTATGTTATGTGAAGACAGAGACATTTTTTACTGACATCAACAAAAGTTTTTCTCTGGCCCCGAAAGATCAATGTGTCCAAGACTTACAAATACCACATAATGGAAGGCCCAAATTCAAACAATTTTGAGATATACTGCACCTTATCCCCCCATCTTTGGAAGTCATAAAGTAGATTAATATTTTGAAGGAGCTGAGGTGACCTTCAAAAGAAAGAGCAATTCATGTGCATGACTTAGTAATAGATCAAGGAAACTTTTTATTAAAGGCCCAATAACTATGGTCAGAGGAACACCAAAAAATTCAGTAATCAAAATGCATAATATTCTGATATAAAATATTTTAAAATTAAGATTATGCAAAAAATCAACATGAACAGGTCAGCAAAATTTGAAATTAAGTCATTCTAAATATTTTTGCCTCACTAAAGAATTCTATCTAACATTTAAACAAGAATATTAATGCCACACAACCTGCTTCAGGGAATAAAAGAAGAGACAAAGCTTTCCAAATCATTTAATGAAGGTGCAATCAGGTATAACTGCCTATGATATGTGTCAGATAACCATTGCTTTCCAACTCAAATTTTCCAACAAAATAAAACTAGTAGATATTTTTATGAGTCCTGTTTTATCTGAATGCCAAGTGAAAGGGTCTTTTCCATTTGAAGTCTAAGAGATGTAACAGAAGAGGGAAAGATGAGGTGGTAGAACTTAAATTTTGATAGCCACCTTTGAAGATAAAAGGAGTCACAGGCCAAGAGACTCAGGAAGTTTCTAGAAGCTGAGAACAAACCATAGCTGACAGCCAGTGATAAAAACAGGAACTAATTCTTCTCTGGAGCCTCTAGAATGAACCCAGCAGCAAATTCCTTCTTACAAGACTTGATGCAGAGAAACCATCCGGACTTTTACAAAGCTGTGAGGTAGTAAGTGGGTGATATTTTAAACCACTGGATTTGTGGTGAATTGCTATGGAAGAAATAGAAAACTAACAACACTTGGCACTATCACAATTACAAAAGGTTGTGTTTATTTTAAGATTTCTTTTTACTTGTTTACTGACTACTTAAAGGTATACAAATATCTTTCTTAATCAGACATTAGAATACATGTCATGCACAGAATTTAAGAGTAAAGCAAACAGACCCATGTATGTGCGTTTGTATGCCTGTGTGTCTGTGTGTGTGCATGTGTGTGTTTTCTTATTATTAAGAACTGGCACAGAATTTTACAATATTCTCTGCTTCTAATATAAACTGTTTTGCTGCCCAGAATTTTAATTTCTTTTAAGTTTTCTTATTTAATTTATTTGTGGAATTTGTGAAATAAGAAGCATTTTGCATATTGGAAGGGTGCCTTGTTTATGAATATTGCTTCGTCAAATATTTGTCAAGATTGGTAGCAGACAGCTGCAGATAATGCATAAATGAGAGGTCAGAACTCTTGATGCCAGATTCAACCCTCTGTTATGTGGAGACAGAGGCAGTTTTTACTGAAATCAACATTTCCCTGACCCTGACTTGTATCAAAAGGCATCTGACTGAGGTAGGCAGAGCGTTGTGAGTTCCAGGCTGGCTTGGGCTACAACGCGAGCGCAAGGCCGGCCTGAGCTACATAGTGCGACCCTGCCTCAAAAAATCAGGGGTGGGAGTTTGGCTTAGTGGCTTAAGCGCCTGTACCAGCAGGCGCGAGGTTGTGAGTTCAATCCCCAATACCGCAAAAAAAAAAAAAAAAAAAAAAAAAAAAAGGCATCTGAAGTCAGAATCTGATCTTAATTTTTTTTTTCATTTGGTTGGAAGAGAATAGAACAGTGGAACAAAATGAGAGGTACCACTTGTCTCACTGGTATTCTGTTTGGCCTCAGTGGTTGTTTATGGCTAGCCTCTAGTCTTGCTGATCAGTGCTCCATGTTGAGGGACTATTGATTCTCTCTTCCTGGGAGTTTTGAGTGTCAATTTTGAGATCAAAGACTGTACATGGATCTTTTTAAATTGTTTTAAAATCTAGGTCAGAATCTTTGAGAAGATACGGACAATTTCAAAAAAAGAAGATAAAGATACTGCAGAATATGAAATATTACTAAACAATATCATTCTTTTTTGTCTTTCAAATTGAGGGTGACAAAGTTGTTATTATTTATGAAATGGTCATTAATATTTTGATGAAATTATAATAGGAAATTAATAAAACATAATAAATTAATATGGCCTTGCAATATAAAAAGCAGTTAAATTTTCTGTAGGATTAATCACAACAAATGGTAACCAATAAGCATCATGATGGATAACTCTCACAAAATCCCCTGTGAGATATGTTTATTTATACATTGATCCCCTGTGATATGTATTTATATATTGATACTCTGTGAGATATATATCTCATTCGTAAGGCAGAATTTTAAAAAATTCTATATTCTATTTCTCCCATATTTTTCAATTCATTATTAGTTTCAATAAATATACTCCATTCTAAAACCAAACTTTAACATCACCTGGATCTTATCTTTTTATTTTATTTAAGTGAAGAAAAAACAGAAAAAAGACATATAAAACAAAGACAACAAGCAAAAGAGACAAGCAAACGACTAGAGTAAATACACAACAGTAACATTGCAGGTTTACAAAATCGGATGATAGAAACTTGACAATGGTTGCAATATTGCGTATCATTATCTTTAAAATGGTTACTTACATTAACAGATACAGACATTGATCTAATCATATGAGTATTAATTGTTCTTTCTCAATAACGAATAGATTCAACAGTGTGTTCATTTAGTTATCTTACATATACTTGTATACAGGTTTATATCTTTTCCTCTTCCCTTTTCTCTTTCCGCCTTTTCCCTTCCCAGTTACTTTCGCTCTTTGAGCTGTTTTTTACCCTTATGTAGTATTTATTATAGATTTTGGATCATATATACTTTTCCATTTCTTAAACTAGGGAGACAATACGGTATTTACACATGTGGGTTTGATTTATCTCACTTACTAGTATGGTCTCAAGTTGTGCCCATTTACTTACAAAAGTCTCAATGCCATCTTTCTTAATAGCTGAGTAGTACTCCATTGTATAAAAATACCACATCTCTTTTATCCATTCTTTGATTGATGGGCACTTGGGTTGTTTCCAACATCTGGCTATTACAAATTGGGTTGCTATAAACATAAGTGCACAGATATCACCGTGGTAGGATGTTTTCAATTCTTCTGGGAAAATGCCCAGAAGTGGGATAGTTGGGTTGAATGGGATCTCTAATCCTAGCTTCTTGAGAAATTTCCACACTGACTTCCACAGTGGTTGCACCAGTCTACACTCCCACCAACAGTGGAGAAAAGCTCCTTTTTCCCCACACCCCTCCAGCATTTGCTGTTGGTTGATTTTTGAATCTTGGCCATTTTTTCTGGAGTGAGATGGAATCTTAGTGTTGTTTTAATTTGCATTTCCCGAAAGACCATTGATGTTGAACATTTTTTCATATATTTATTTGCCATTTATATTTCTTTCTCTGAGAAGTATGTATTCATCTCAGATGCCCATTTTAGGATTGGGTCCTTGAATTTTAGGGGCCTGATTTCTTTTAATTCTTTATATGTTTCAGATAGAAGTCCTTTGTCTGGTGGACAATTGGCTAAGATATTTTCCCAGTTTGTGGGTTTTCTTTTCACTCTGTTGGAGATTTCCTTTGACATGCAAAAACTTTTTAGTAGGATGAGATTCCAGGTGTTGATTCTGGGAAGTGTTTCCCATGCAATCTGATTTTTGTTCATGAACTCTCTGTCTACTCCTATGTCATCAAGATTTTTACCTACTCTGTCTTCTAGTAAGTTTAGTGTCCCTGCTTTAATATTCAGATCTTTGATCCATTTTGACTTTATTTTAGTGCATGGTGATAGGCATGGATCTAGTTTTAGTTTATGGCATATAGAGAGCCAGTTTCTCCAGCACCATTTGTTAAAGAGGCTGTCTTTCTTCCACTGTACATATTTGGTCACTTTGTCAAAGATGAGGTGGTTGAGTGTGTTTGTAGTTGTGGCTGTATCTTCTAATCTATTCCATTGATCTTCAGGTCTGTTTTGATTCCACTACCATGCTGATTTTATCACCACAGCTTTGTAGTACAGTTTCAAGTCAGGGATTGTGATGCCTCCTGCCTTCCCTTTGTTGCCCAGAATTGCCTTTGCTATTCTAGGTCTTTTCTGGTTCCAGATGAATT